>CAUYPK010110869.1:0-19293 GCA_963574355.1 Loris lydekkerianus | reverse complement strand
CAGCCTTGAGACCCTGGGATAAAACCGACTTGGTCATGATGTATAATTTGTTTGATATGTTGCTGGATTCTGTTTGTTAGGATCTTGTTGAATATTTTTGCATCTATATTCATTAGTGATATTGATCTATAATTTTCTTTTTTTGTTGAGTCTTTTCCTGGTTTGGGGATCAGGATGATGTTCGCTTCATAGAACATGTTGGGTAGTCTTCTTTCTTTTTCTACATTTTGAAACAGGTTGAATAACATAGTTACTAGCTCCTCTTTAAAGGTTTGGTAGAATTCTGACGTGAAGCCATATGGTCCCGGGCTTTTCTTTTTAAGGATTGATGCTATTTCAGAACTTGATATTGGCCTGTTCAACATTTCCACTTGATTCTGGCTAAGTCTTGGAAGGTGACGTGCTTCCAAGTATTGGTCATTTTTCTTTAGATTTTCTGTATTTCTGAGAATAAAGTTTCTTGTAATATTCGTAACTCAGATATGACTTGCTCCGGTGCTCTGTGAAGTTAGAGGACCCACCCAGCAAATAGATCAGTCTAGGAAGGTTGATGCCTCCTTCCCCACCATGCACCTCTGTCACACCCAGTCATTAATAGCCCCACAGGGTTGTGACCCAGTTGCCTCTAGTAAACAGATACTCCAGGTGTTTGCACCTGCCTTAATCACAAGGAAATGTATATCTGCTCAGCCAGGCCACTGCGCTCTGCCTCTATCCAGCAGGGGGATGTGAGGCCTGACAACCTCAGGTGCTTGATGGAGGCTGGGGGGTGTTCACTCAGTTCCAGCCCTGCCCCTGATTGATGTTATTGATAGAACAGAACAGAACAACTTTGTGGGAATTTGTTTCTTTCCCAGCTAAATTCCCGTGCAGAAGAGAAACTGTTTTGAGTTCTCAGAGCCTGCGCCTCAGGCCCTATCTTTGCTCCTGCAGGTTTGTATTCAGTTAGCTGTCAGTTCTAGCCTCCTGTCTTTCTTTGTCTATAGACTGACGATCCCCTGAGGGCCAGGTGCATCTTAGGCTCAGTAAAGCGGTCCTCTGGGTCAGCCCTGCCTTGGAAATTTCCTGGCTCTGCTTGTGCATTTTCTAGTCCCTGCACTCCACCCAGGCCAGTACCAGCTCAGGCAAATCCTTTACTCATGGGGCCTGCATTTCCATCTCAGATCTATTCCATGGTGGTTGCCATCTGAGAAGATTCCTGGCCTCCTCTGGTTACCCAGGGAGACAGGGGGTGTAGCTTCAGAATATCCGAGATTGAGCCCTATTGTTGCTAAAAGACGGCTGCTGCTCTGCGCCTCGGGGCACCGCCGCTCCAGTGTGGTTCCCTCTCAGTCGACCGTCCTCTCCTCCCTCCCATGCCCCAGAGTCAGCGCTGACCAGGTACAGTCCAGGCCCTGTCCACATCCCTCGAGAAATCACCGAAGAATCTGGACTCCTGGGGGACAGGCCTCCAGACCTCAGAGTGAGAGTGGAGGGGAGTACTGGGAGCTCAGAATTGCAGGTAGAGAACATATACAGTTTTATACAGTTTTATGCCTAGCAGGAAAATGCCGGGGCATCCTACTAGGGGAGGTAGGTCCAGTTTTTAGAGGGTCTCTCCCATGGAGTGTAGTGGGAGGATCTTTGAACTCTGCTTATTTGTTTGTGGGGCACTCTGAACCATTCTCATGGGGTAGGGGACTCCCGTCTGCTTGGTGATGGATTTTGTACCTGTTGTTTGTATCCTTGGGGTCACAGCTCACCTCAGCAGGGTTGATGTGCATTCTTCAACCTTCTCTCCTGGTGCAGTTCTAATCCACCAGGTTACTTGCTAAATTTCTGTCCTTTAACTCTCCTTCTGGACAGGAGCCTCTGTGGAAAGCTGGCTTCAGTCAGCCATCTTATCTCCTGAGCCTCAGTATGTGGCACTTCATCATATCTGGTTTCCCTTTGCCTTTATGGATATTGTGAAATTTGTTCATCTTCTTTAAGATATCCTTCCTTGCTTCTTCTCTTTTGAATTTCATGGAAATATAAGCCTGGAGGCAACATGGATTCCCAAGCTATTTTCTCATCAGTAATTTCTAAACCACAACTGGAAAAAGCCCAATCAAGTCGTCTTCGAATACTTAGTTATCTTCAAGGAAACACTTCTTGTTATTACTTAGTTGTTATGAAGTCTGTGTAGACACTAAAGTGTTTGACCTGCAGCTTTTCATGAAAGAGAATTATGTTTTGCTGAGTGAAATGAAGCATGCCATGATCTCTATGCTGAAGATGGGGTATTGATTGTTTTAATAGTATTTGGTTTGGGTTATATATTATTGTTGAATTATTGTGTTTCTTAGAATTGAACACTTCACAAATTAATTTGAGATGGTATTTTTATGGATTGAAATACTTCAGAACAGTACATCATCTACAGCAGCAAAATAAATCACCAGTAGGTGAATAACATATCGATTATATACTCCTTTCACCCATTAATTTGAACATTACATCAAATATTTCAATTATCCTGTAATGAGATGGTATTATATCCACATCGATTATACCCTAAAAATTTTTCAATTAAAATTTCAAAGTAAAAAAAATTATTCTTTGTTTCAGGAAAAATGGACTGAAAACAGAAGCTAAACTAACATTCTCAAAATAATTTGTTTAATGTCAAAAGCTTAATGGTGGCTTTTTTTCATGAACTCAGAAAAATCTCACTGAAAAAGTATCATCTTATAAGCTACCACAAATAACTTAGAAAATAAAGTTAAGGCTAACTAAGTATCAGCTCTTGATTTAATCTAAAAGAGGAATCTGAAAACATCCACAAAGCTTATATTAGCCTAAGAAGAAAGATATTAACTCACATTCGCCGACTTAGAATGTGTGCATGGGTCCTTTTGCATACCAGTGGTTCTCAACCTTCCTAATGCTGTGATATATTTTCATTGTTACAAAGCGGTCATGACTCCTTGTCAGAGGGATTGAGAAACACTGCAAGACAGGTTGAGAACCACTGCAAGATGATTGCAGTCAAGCATGTTGGGAAGTCACTAATGTCATCCTCATGATCATCACCAGTGACACCACCATCATGTACCCAACTATAAGGCAGCATAGTGAGATTAAATCCTGGTATTTTCAAGAAATAATTTTAAAGAAAGAGGGTATAGATGTTAAATATAGTTCCAAAGAGAGAAAGGAACAATTGCCACTGGATGGAAGCTGGGATTAGTTACGAGGTGTCCAGTATAAATACACTAAGAGTGAAGTGAGGGAGTCACAGCTGATAGTAGGTCCTATTTCTTGAGTTTAGAACCACTCCTCTCTCACAACTATTCTCAATAATAACAAGATATAAAGTGCTAGTGTGCAAAGACATTTACATTTCAGGGAACAAAAGAAAATGATATTAAATTATGTAGTAAAAAAATGAGAGGAACAGTCATAAAAATGAAAGATTAGACTTGGAGGTGAGCCCCTATTAGGTCCTATGAAGTGCTAAACACATCAGGTTAAGTTTTTTACTTTTTAAGCTAAGCTTTTATGGTGGTGATACTGTTCATCCTATCTTACAAATGAGGAATTAGACTTAAGATGTCTAAGCAGCATACCCGCATTCACTCACCTGGAGGTAGTAAGGCAGAATTAAATTCCAAGTTCATTTGAGGCTAGGATTGTTTGTTCTACTACAGACAACAGTGATTCTCAAACACAGCTTCACAGCGGGTATCACATAAAGATCTCTGAAAAAGTACCTCTTCCTGGGCAACCCTCAACCGAACATGAATCACTAAGAGAGCCAAAAATCAGTACTTTTAGAAAGCTCTCCATGTAAGTATGATGTGTAACCAATGTTAAAAACACTCCAGTAGCAGAAGGCTACCTAAATGGTATGTATTAGGGAGCAGGGAAAAGGCCACCTCTCCAGAACACAACGTAGCCAATGTTTAAAAGACTATTACAGAGTTTCTGGAGCAGCCCAAATAAGTATTTTTGGTCAGAAGCATATCAGCAGATGATTCCTTTCAGCATGTTTACAGCTAATTCATAGCTCAAAAAGGAGGTTGAAAAACAATGATAAGTGAGTATAACTTCCTGATAAAAACTTAGGATTGCATAGATATTTCCTGTAGGAAATATCTAAGTTAATTGAGGCATAAGAATTCACTTAAAAGGCCATTGGAGAAAAATAAACATAGCTTAAAATTTGCACTTTCACTTTGCAAAAATTCCTCTTTGCTTTTCAGAATAATTCAGTATTTAAAACCCTGAGAAATGCAGGGAACAAAAGTCAAGAGCAAAATCAAGCCGGAGTCTTGTAACAAGCACAGATAGCTTATTTAAAGAATGGAAATGGAGGGCATCACTTAGGACACCATGAAAGATAAAGGTGCCTAAGATTGAACCTTAAGTACCTAGAGACCTTCAGACTGGCAGGAAAGTAGAAGAAAGACAGAAGAATGTAAGGACTTGAAGCTAATATAGGTCATGGTTTACAGAAGTGAGAGTGTTCATCTGTCCAAACACTGCTGAGAAATCAGGAAGGATGAAGACAGAGGAGTGTCTATTGCATTTGGCAATGTGGGCATCTCCAGGGACCGGTGACATTTTTGCTATTCACTATATTCTCCAGGGACCAGTGACATTTTGCATTCACTGTATTCTATATGCACTATTATACCTCCTTTGTGCTCTGCCAAGAAACTATACCTTCTATTATGTTTGAAGGCCAAATATGTTAGAAATCCTGACTTGGATCAATTTTACAACCTACATTTTTAAAGTTCCTTTTACTAAGAGTTACTAAGAGGCTGAGGTGGAACAACTGCTTGAGTGCCAACATTTGAGATCAGCCTAAGGAAGAGCAAGATCCTGTGTCTTCCAAAAATAGAAAAAGTAGCCAGGTGTCATGGCATGCAACTGTAGTTCCAGCTACTCCAAGGCTGATGCAGGAGAGGTGGCGGTGAGCTGTGATGACACCACTGCATTCTTCCCAGGGCAACAGAGAAAGACTCTGTTCTAAACAACAACAACAACAACAAAAACACCAACAACAACAAAAAAAAAATAAATAAATAAAAACACCCTACAATAAAATGTGCTTTAAATTTTTAAGTTTCTTCACATTGAATGTTAACATGGACAAGATGCACTCCAGAAAGTTATTGTTGGAGATATATTTAGAAAATTATGAGCTTTAGGGACATCATTTACTAATTTTTGAAAAGTATAGCTAGTTATACTGTATGATTCTAATTCTATGATATTCTGAACAGTAAATAGTAAAAGGAACCCTGGCCACAAGGGGTCCAGGAGGAGAGGAGGAAGGCTGGCACAGGAGGTGATGCACATGAGCATGTTTAGGGTGGTGAAACTTTCTTGCATGATACTACAAAGATACATGACATTTCACATTTATCAAAATCCATAGATAGAACCCATGCATAGCACAGAGTGAACCTTAAATGTATATACAAAACTTTTAAAATCATTTAGAAGTTCTGGGGGTCCCAGGAAGTAATACAGACCAGGACAAAAGAATCCTACTGAATTACAAATGTATGAAACAATCTCACTGAAGGGGTGAGACCTAAGAAGGTGCTGACCTAAGAAACTTGAGAAATGACTGTAGTATGTAAGACAATGGCATAAGTAACATCTCCTATACACTGCACTCTATTTTTTATTGTTCACTGGGGTACAGGGGCAATGGATAACAATTCTGATATTGTTACACAGCTATACTGGAATTGCACAATAAATAAATGGATATGGATGGTGGGGACAAGGTTTCTCAATGTTGGAGTAAGAGGTGACAGAAGAGCAAAGGCAGAAGGCTAGTGTGATCTATATTATTATCAATTAGACTCGAAGAGATTAGTATGGTCTCATATTTAGCTTAATATAGTTGCATATGGTTATATATAGAAATACTTACTTATGTGGGTATATACACAGGTTAGTAGGCACACACAGATTTCCTTGCTCTGTCAGCTGAGACTTAGCAGCAAAAGTGCCCTTGTAATGAGGAGCAAACCTAACACCCAACTATGTTTTTACTACCTCCTTCCAGTAGAAGAAACCAGAGATCCTTAGAGAAATAACTGATTCTAGAACAGAGGCAAGAAATATATAAGAAAAACCTAGAACAGCTTACAGTGTTAAAAGTAAGAGTCTGAAGAAAGCAAAACAAAAAAGCTTCACATAAATTAGCTAATAGGAAGAGCTTTCAATGGCCAATGCCAGGGCAGTTGGAGCAACAAAATAATGGAGTGTTTGATTACACCACAGAGTAGAAAATAAATGTCCATGAGTCCATACTGATATAAATGATTGAATAATTAAGTATATGAGGGAAAGGAGATAAATCTGCCATGAAGAATTCCAAATAATTTATATAGACACTCCACCAACAAGGAGGAAGGCATAACGCTGGAACAGTGCAATTACATGTTTTTAGGCTGACTCATTTTTCTTATGGTAACAATCCTTATTTAAGCTAATTAGGAAGATTCTTTTGATGTCTTTTATTTCATTCACAATTAGTATCCTACTATTTCTTTTTTTAAATAAACTCTCAGCCAGTAGTGAGAGGAGAACACATTTCACTGTCTTCAACTTTTATCTGGTTTCAGGGAATTGCTCATCATCTGGCTGTTTCTCTCATGAAGATGAAGGGTGTTTAGGATTATGCAATGAGGACTTGTATGAGAAAACACAAAAGTTATGTTTCTTCTCCTTTAAGACAGTCTTCTGTATCCACCAAGTTCCTATTAAAGTTCAAGTTGAATATTCAGACTCCAGCACGTTGGCACAGATAGATCTAGCAAAATAGTTTATTTTAGAGAGCAAGACCCTGAAGTAAGGGACAAAGAGATGGATAAAATCAGATTAGAGGCAGAGATTGGAGATTCCACTGTAGAAGTGTGAGGTGAGCAGCTGCCTTCTGTTTAGGAGAGGCTGGAGCTCAGGAGAGCCCTGGAAAGTATCTCAAGAATGGAAGAAAAAATATCCCATGTACTCAGTACTATTATGAAACCAATTTGCAATCACTCACACTTTCATATGAAGAAGAGATCACAACTATGACTGAAGATGGAGGGAGGAGGGAGGATATGAAGGGACGGGGGAGGTCAGATCAAGGGAGACTGAACGGTAGGATCACACCAATGGTGTATAATGCAAGGGTACATGTCGGATCTATTAGTATAGAGTATAAATGTCTTAACACAATAACTAAGTAAACAAGATGAAGTATATATTAACCAATGTGCTGTAAGCATTCCTAATTCTATATGAAATCAGCACATTGTACCCCATAAATGCATTAATGTAGAAAAATAAATAAATAAAATAAAGTGCTTTCTGGAAAAAAAAAAAAAATGACCTGAAAGGACAGCGAGTTCCCCCCAAGACAGGCTGGCATTTTAATTAACCGCTGGCTTTTTAATGAAAAAACATTTTTGAAGCAGCTTCAATTGCACAGGGGGTCCTCTTCATAAAATACTCGCCCAGACCAATTTCTTCAAGGGTTTTCCCTGAACTCTCTTCTAGTATTTTTATAGTCTCATGTCTTAAGTTTAAATCTTTAATCCAGTGGGAGTCTATCTTAGTTAATGGTGAAAGGTGTAGGTCCAGTTTCAGTCTCCTACAGGATGCCAGCCAGTTCACCCAGCACCATCTGTAAAATAAGGAATCTTTTCCCCACTGAATGTTTTTCATTGACTTGTCAAAGATCAGATAACAGTAAGTAGCTGGATTCATCTCTTGGTTCTCTATACTGTTCCAGACAACTACCTCTCTGTTTTTGTTCCAGTACCATGCTGTTTTGATCACTATTGATTTATAGTATAGCCTGAGGTCTGGTAGCATAATTCCTCCTGCTTTGTTTTTAGATCAAATAACTCCTTTTAGTATTTATTATAGGACAGGTTTGGTGTTATAAAATCAGCTTTTGTTTGCCTGGGAAAGTATTTCTCTTTCATGTTTGAAGGATATGTTTGCATAATATGATATTCTGGGGTTAAGAATTTTTTCCTTCAGTACTTTGAATATGTCATGCCACTATCGCCTGGCCTGTAAGTTTTCCACTGAGAAGTCTGCTGCCAGATATATTGGAGCTCCTTTATATTGTATTATTTTCTTTTTACTTTCTTCCCTTAGGAACTTTTATTTATTTGTGAACTTTGGGAACTTGATTATTAAATGCCTTGAGGTAGTCTTGTTTTGGTTAAATCTACTTGGTGTTCCATAATCTTCTTGTGTCTAAATACTGATGTCTCTGTATAGGTTTGGAAAGTTCTCTGATATTATTTCTTCAAAAAAACTTTCTATTTCAATTTATTTCTCTACCTCCTCTATAAGTCCAATGGTTCTTAGATTTTCCCTTTTCTAGATCCTGTAGGCATGCTTCATTTTTCTTATTCTTTTTTCTTTTCTGACTGTGTATTTCCAAATAGCTTGCCTTCAAGCTCACTAATTTTTCCATTTCATCAGTTCTGCTGTTGAGAGACTCTGATGCATTTCTCAGTTTGTTCACTAAATTCTTACACTCAAAATTTCTGCTTTTTAAAATTATTTTGATCCCTTTGGTTTCTCTGATAGGCTTCTGAATTCCTTCTCTGTGGTGTCTACAAGTTCCTAGAGCTTCTTCAGGATGTCTATTTTGAATTATTTGTCTGAAAGCTCACATACCTCCATTGCTTCAGGGTTGGTCAATGGTACCTTATTTAACTCATTTGGTGAGGTCATGTTTTTCTGGGTGTTCTTAATGTTCAGAGGTGGGTGTTAGTTTTTAGGTATTGAAGAGTTAGATATTTATCCTAATCATCACAGTCTGAACTTGTTTGAACCCATCCTTCTTGAGAAGGTTTTCCAAGTTTTCAAAGGGAATTGAGTGTTCTAACGTATGTTGTTAGTCACTGCAGCCATATCAGCACTGGTGGTACTCTAAGCCCAAGAATGCTGTGACTCTTACAGATCTTGAAGGCACCATCTTGGTAGACTTGGGTAAGATATGGGAGAATTCCCTGACTTACTAGGAAAAGTTTCCCACTCTCTTACCTCATTCTCTGTGCTGGGCTGTTAAAGTTGGGAGAGGAGTCATGTGGGTACTCCCTTGTGGACACAAGCACTAGGTCACACCTGAAGCCAGCCCAGTCTCACTTGAAATCAGTCATGACTATTGCCTGGCTACTTCTGATGTTTATTTAAAGCCCCAGGGCTCTTCAGTCAGCAGGTGGTGAATCCTGCCAGGATTGGCTTCTGTCCCAAGATGGACCCAGAAATACCTTCTAGGAATAAGGCAGGAACTCAAGGGAATCTCCTTTCTAGGAAATCTGCTGCCTTCTGTAAAAAAAAGTGAGAGGCCTAGCCTCTTGGAATGTTCCCATGGGTACCCACTATGATGTTGCTGCCAATTTGAGTCAGCCTTAACTCAGAACCTGTGGGGAGTGTTTAAGTGCCAGCAGTAGTGAACTGGGTTAGATAATTCCCAAGGGACTAGACCAGCCCTTCTGTGCTCAGATGCTTTCTGTGGTAGGGTGAAGTGGGCTGATACCCTAGTTGCCTGCAGAATGCTCAAGGAGGGGCATGGTGGATTTGCTATGGGCCTGTTACAGAGGAAAGCAGGCCCCTCTCAGTAAGATTAGCAGAGACATGCATCAGTGAGTTTTGCAGAATGCCATGGGGCACCCAGGATGCAGAATTCTGGAGATTACCTAGTGCTACCTATCTGCAGCTGCAGATGGAATGCTAACCCAGGGGCAGAACAATTATACTTTGGGCCTTTCACTAGGAAGGGCCCTCTCAGTGGAGGCAGGCAGGGGTACGCAGTTTAGTCACATCCTCCCATCCTTCAGCAGCAACAGCTGTCTCTGTCCTTGCTGTGCACAAAAGGGCCAAGATTCCCTTTCCTGGCTCAGTGACTGATGCTGATCATCAATAATGGCAGTGGCTGTTTAAATCTGTAGGGGCTGGGCTCCTCAATGCTGACATGCTGCAACTAGACTTGCTACCAGGGATGATGGGCCATTTTCAGTGGGGACAGGTATTTGTGGGGACAGTTTGCTCCGGCAATCAGTGATCTTGAAGTAGAACCTACGAATGTTTAACCTTAAACTTGGTGGCAACACATGCAATGACAGTGTTTGTAGACATATAGTTTCAAAATTATATAATTGTGGCACAATAAAGATAAAATTTATTTAAAATTAGCAACATACTATTACATCATTGGTATTTTTACTTAACATATGTGATTAGTCTTTGGAACTTATGAAAAACTAATTTTTAATGCTTATACAATATTCAATTGTGTTGACTGACATGTTTATTTAATTAACCATTTGTCATTATCCATTTTGATTACTTCTGATTTTTTTATTTTTATAAATTATGCTCAATTATTATATTCACTTTTTGTTTGTTTTATATCTTTAGGATAACTGTTTAGATATATATTATTTAATCAAAGGATATACACGTTTAAGACTTTTGGAATTTCTTGACAAATTTAATTTATTAAATTATACTGGTATCAACAACATAAGAATATATATTAGATTCACTACTTTTTTTTTGGTCAACAGGTACTAAATTCTTTTAAAAACTCACTATGTATAAATAGACCAACAATTTTACTCCTTTATTAACAGTGTTTTTCATGTCTTTTTTTTTCAATTTAAGTTTTTTGTTATTGTTTGTTTTCTTTTGAGACAGTCTTGCTCTGTTGTCTGGGATAGGGTATAGCTCATTGCAACCCCCAACTCCTAGGCTCATGCCATCCTTCTGCCTTAGCCTCCTGAGTAGGTGGGACTAGAAGTGTATATCACCACATCTGGCTAATTTTTTCTATTTTTTGTAGATATGTGGTCTTGTTCTTGCTCAAGATGGCCTTGAACTCCTAGGATTATGTACATGGGCCACTATGCCTGGCCCAATGTAAGTTTTTGTCTGTGAATTGCCCTTTGCTTGTCTATTGATTGGTAATATTTTTATTGATACACGGCACTTTAAAATTAACTTTTATATTTCTAAATTTAGACATTATTTCCCCTTTAGTGAAATGACAAATATTAAACTTTATTATTGTTATTTATTTTATAATTTAATTCTTTACTGTTCAATTTTTAAATATATTTCAAACTTACTTTCCAAATTTAAATTAATGGCTTACTAGTAGCTATTAAATAATTTATATTATGATTAAATTTCTATTATATAAAATTTGTATGAATTTATTTCAAAGCTATCTATCTAGTTCTAGTGATTTATGTCTACTATTCAAATAAGTACACTGTTTAATTATTGCTGCTATATAAAATATTTTAATTTGAGAGAAGAGCTATTCATTTCCTCATTAATCTTTTTCATATCTTGATAATTATGCATGTTTATTCATATAGATGAAATATATAATAATTTTAAAGCATTATTTCAGTATCATCAGTATGGTTTCATACATTAAATATCAAATATGGGAATTAAAAGGATTCCTCAATACAACAGTTTTCAAATACATGTAGGGTTATTTTATGAAAGGAAAGTAAGTTCTCACAATTGCTTAAAGGAATGCAACTCACTTCTTGATCTTGGTGAATGATGAATTTCAGATGCACGTGTATACTTTCTAGCACTCCATCTGAATTTTTCCATATTAACGGCAGTTTGAACAATCATTACTTTTGTGAAATTTTCAGTGCCTTGTATCTAAAAGTTGACAGAATGCAAGTTAATTTTTGAGAAGATATCATATGATTAAAATTTTCTCTGGTAAGCTAGCTACTATTTCAAGCCCTCTCTAACCATCTGGGGAAAAACTGAAAATATCAATAAGTCAACATGAATAAGATAGATATTTTAAAATATTTGAACACATTGGTTTTGTGAAAGTCAATAGTCCATATACTTTCATTAATTTTTAATTATTTTGTTATGAGACGATTGAATTAATTATCAATAGTCCTTTAAAAACACCCAGGGAATTTTTCTATATGGAATAAAGTTTAAGAAACAATGGATTTCAAGAAATCATTCCATTTTGTATTGTTTTTGCTATGCTTTGAATCACATTGGTACCCATATCCACAATAAGCAGGACCCTATGTCCATTGGTATAGACAAAGTTGGGCAGGCTTCAATCTGCCTTGAGAAACTCTTGCTTGGTTGAATTCTCAACTAGAGCCTACATAAAAGCTCTGTTATATGTTCAAAACAGAGGTCAAGAACACCACAGTTAAAAACATTTTACTTCTTTTCATAGGGCATCTTCCCAGTGCCGGTAATGTCCACTTAGAAAATTTTCTTGTGACCATTTTTCACCTTGGGTTCCTTCCCAAGCCCACCTCAATTTTTCCTTGTGTCCCATATCTACCTTGTAAGTATTTCATCATAGCAGTAAACATTTCATGAATGTATTTACATATCTGTAGATCTTTGGAACCTAGAGATGAACACAGCAACATACATCATCTGATCTTTGATAAACCACACAAAACTATGCACTGGGGAAAATAATCCCTATTTAATAAATGGTGCTGTGATAACTGGTTAGCCTCTTGTAGAAGACTGAAATTGAACAGTCCATACCTCTCATTGCTGACAAAAATTGACTCTCACTGGATAAAAGATTTAAATTTAAGACAAAAGAATAAAAATCCTATAAGAAAATGTGACTAAAACTCTTGACAAATTGACTTGGAAATGATTTTATGAAGAAGACCCCCTTGGCAATTGCGCAACACCAAAAATATATCAATGGGACAGGATCAAGTTAAAAAGCTTCTACACAACTAAGGGTGCAACAACGAAAGCAAACAGGCAGAATGGGAGAAGATATTTGTATGCTATGCATTTGACAAAGGGCCTATAACTAGAATCTACAGTGAAGTCAATTAATCAACAGGACAAGAGCAAACAACCCCATTTATAAGTGAGCGAGAGACTTCAAGAGAAATTTCTGCAGCCCTTCTGTATCAACAGGAAAAAATGCTCATCATCCCTAATCATCAAAATGCAAATCAGAGTCACTCTTAGATTATCACCTGACTCCAGTGAGAATGACCCATATCACAAAATCTTGAAACTGAGGATGGTGGCATAGATATGGAGAGAAGGGAACATTTTTGCACTGCTGGTGGGATTGCAAACTAATACAACCTCTATGGAAAGAAGTGCAGAGAATTCTCAAAGAACTAAAAGTCAAATTTCCATTTGACCCTGTAATTTCATTACTTGGTATATACCCAGAAGAAAAAATACCATTTTACCAAAAAGATATTTACACTAGAATGTTCATCACAGCTCAGTTCACAATTGCCAAGATATGGAAGTCTTTCAAGTGTTCAGCAGCCCATAAATGGATCAACAAACTCTGGTGTATGTATACCATGGAGTACTATTCAACCATAAGAAAAGATAGAGACTTTACATCTTTTGTATTTACCTGGATGGAGTTGAAACACATTCTTCTTAATAAAGCACCACAAGAATGGATAAACAAGTATCCAACGTATTCAATTCTATTATGAAACTAATATATAAACACCTACATGCCCACAAGAAATAAAAACACAAGTATAGTCTAGCAGGGGGAGGGAAGAAGAGAGAGGGGGAAAAGGAGAGAATGGAGGGTTATTATCAGGTTCTCACCTAATGTGCACAATGTTAAGGGTTTTCAGCATGCTCCCTGGGTGAAGGGCTCAACTACAACTTGAACTTTACCTCAGAAATGACAATAATTTAACCTAAACATTTGTATACTCATATTAATATGAAAATTTAAAAACTGTAAAACAATTGTTGATCAAAAGCCAAATAAATTAATAGAATTTATATATGTATATATGTGTGTGTGTGTGTGTATATATATATATATATGTATCTCCATGTCTTTCCACTTGGTTGAGAGATCTCTTGAGGGTAACTTGTAAATCTCATTTGTCTTTATCATTTCATCATCTAGCATTGTTTCCATCATATATTAATTGCTTAAAATATATAAAAACATTTAAAACTAATTTAATCGACTCTTGGTCTCTTTGCAATTTACATTCCATAGCTATATTTGACATGTCTCTTGATTTTTTTTTTTTTTTTTTGAGACAGTGTCTCAGTAGAGACACTCAGTAGAGTGCCATGGCATCACAGCTAAGAGCACCCTCAAACTCTTGGGCTCAAACGATTCTCTTGCCTCAGCCTCCCAAGTAGCTGGGATTACAGGTGTCTGCCACAACACCCAGCTGTTTTTCCGTTGCAGTTGTTTAGTTGGCCCAGGCTGGGTTCAAAACCACCAGCTCTGGTGTATGTGGCTGGCACTGTAATTACTGTGCTACCGGCACTGAGCCTGATTTTTTTTCTATGTGTCTCTCTTATTCTTGCCCAAAACTCATGCAAATGCACACCCATAATACTCACACACACACATACAGTCTATAAATTGGCCTGCTTCAAAGGCATTGTATGGGAATAGATTGCACTTAGGGTACTGAGGGCAAAGTAATCAGTGAGCTTGGTGAAATGTGTGTGGTGTAGGTATGGATGAGTGTTTATAAAAGTGATCAAGAAAAGGGGAGGATTGAAAGGTGGAAAGCTTAAGATTATAGTGATAATTTCTTTTGTTGTTAACACACTGTTGGATATATAACATACTGACCTGAAGACATGAATCAATATTTCTTTACCTGATGGCATGTTATAGGAATTAAGAAGGGTGCCTTATAAATTTTTCGTAATTGACAATCCTCTACAGCTCCATGTATAAGGATAACATAGGTTACAGTTTCATCATAGATATTAGTTTTGGTGTTCTTTGGTATATCTCTTACAAAAACATTAGAGAGCTTCAATTGCATCTTGTAGTTCCAGTCCTATAACAAAATACCATTGCATAGTCTATTATTTCTTTATAAAGTTGAATTTAAATTCATAAATAGTCATTTTCTAATAATATTTTCATGCAGTTCTATTCAGAGAGAAAGGAAAGTTTATACAGAGAGCTATTACCTCATAAGACAAGTGTTGCCTGATTTTTCTGGCAGTGATACAAAGTCCAAGTTTTAGCCACATTTTATGTTCAATGATAGGACAGAAACGCTCAAAAGCGTCATATAAGTGATCTTTAGGAATAAAACATGTCTGGAAAGGGAAAATATAAATTTGATATTTTATTATGTGCATAAAGTATAGGATTTTCTTGTTTACATATAACATTAAAGCTAAGAATTTAATCATGTAACATTCATGTTATGGCCTGGAAACAATAAAATGTCTATCACTAAATATTTTTATGATCTTGTCATATACTAAATTTAAAAAGGCCATATAATCCAATGAGAGGTTCTTTATTATTTCTTTTAAAAAATTATATATACTTATGGGGTATAGGGTAATATTTTAATGTGGATATACACACTGTGGAAAGATTCAAACAAGTTAATACATGTTCATTACCCAAATACTTATCTCTTTTTAAAATGACCAGTAATTATTATACATGTTTATAGGGTACAATGTGAAGATTTGATATATGTATACTTTGTAGAAAGTGTCAGTCAAGCTAATTAATGTATCCATTACCTCATCAACCTATCAATTTTGTTGTGATGAGAACATTAAAATCTATTCTTTTAGCAATTTTGAAATACACATATATCGAAATATATTATTAACAACTGTGGTTACCATGCAGTGCAACGAATCACTAAAACTTATTTCTTCAATCTAACTGAAATGTTGTACCCTTTGATCAACATTTCTCCTTTCTCTCTTACCCTCACCTCCAGTAACTATCTTTCTATTCTCTATGAGAATGACATTTTTAGATTCCACATGCAAGTGAGATCTTCCTCTATTTTTCTTTCTATGGCTCATTTCACTGGGCTTAATGTCCTTTAAGTTCATTCATATGGCATTGCATTGCAAATGACAGGATTTCCTTCTGTTTTTAACACTCAATAATATTCTATTGTGTATATACACCACATTTTTGTTATCCATTCATCCATTAATAAACTCTTAATGTAGATTCTATATCTTGGCTTGTGAATAATGCTGCAAAGAACATGGGAGTGCAGATACCTTTTCAGCATACTGATTTCATTTCATTTCCTTTGAATAGATGTCCAGAACTGGGATTGTTGGATAAAACCATAGTTCTGGTTCAAATATTTTGAGAAACCTCCATACTGTTTTTCATAATGGCAGTACAAATTTACTTTTCTGCCAATAGTCTTCTCTTTTCTCCTCATCCTTCCTGATGTTTGTTATCCTGTGTCTTTTTGATAAAAAACATTCTTATAGGGCCAGAAGCAGTAGCTCACGCCTGTAATCCTAGCACTCTGGGAGTCTGAGGTGAGTGGATTGCCTGATCTCATGAGTTCGAGACCAGACTAAACAAGAGCAAGATTCTGTCTCTAAAATTAACCAGGCATTGTGGCGAGTGCCTGTAGTTCCAGCTACTCTGGAGGCTGAGGCAAGAGAATCACTTCAGACCAAGAGTTTGAAGTTACTGTGAGCTATGATGCCAAGGCACTCTACCAAGGGCAACAAAGTGAGACTCTGTCTCAAAACAAACATTCTAACAAGTGTAAACGGACCTTATTTAGTTTTAATTTTACATTTTTCTAATGATTAGTGATGCCAAACTTCTTTTTATATACCTGTTGGCTATTTGTTTTTCTTCTTTTGAGAAATGTGTATTCAGGTTTTTTCCCATTTTTAAACTGTATTATTTCTTTGCTTGCTATTGAGTTGTTTGAATTTCTTAAATATTTTAGAAATTTGGAAATTAAACCCTTCTCAGATTATGGTTGCAGATATATTATTATGTTACAGATTCTGAAAAATTAGACAACAAACTACTAAAAAATATTTTACCTTGGCTCCCAGTGGGCCCTGTGCAGACACCTGTGCTTCTATCTGCCTTGGCCTGGAAATGCCCCCAGCCAGCCTGCTGTCTTTCCTGAGGGTGACTGTGCTTACCGGAGGCTCTGCTGGGAGGACACAGCTGCAGCATCTGCCAGATGTTGTCCTCAGCCTCCTTAATGCTTTGCTCCAGAATGTTGTACTTTTGGAAAGCAAGTGGCACTCACCTGGGCCTCCATAAGAGCTTCGCAGTGACCCGTCATCGAAGCCCACCGGACTTCCTGAAGAACTGAACTGTGACACATGATCAGCGCCTGCCAGGACCTCCGGAAGAACTGTGCTGGGACCCGAGACTTTTTTATTGGCACCTGCCCGGAACCTGGTTATAGCTGCCCTGAGACCTGCGCCTGTCCAGACTTCTGCACGAGCTGCGTCAGGAACTGCAACCTACGCCTCCTGGGCCTGTGCACGCCCTGAACATGAACTCTGGGAGCCCTACAAACCCATATCCTCCCTCATATATCCTCCCTGCCTCCAAACCGGCCCACTCATCTGGCCAAGGACTCTGGTAGCTGTGTGCCCTCTGGAGCCCTCCCTGCCTCTGCGTGGAGCCCTTCTCCTGGCCAGAGATAGCTGGAGCCTTGGGCTCTCTGTGCCAAAGTCAATGGCGCCAGGCACTCCCAGAACTGTGTGCACCACCCTCCACTCTATTGCTGGATCCGAGTGTATCACACTCCAGAGCTGCTTCTACAATCAGAACTCCCTGGCTAGGGTAGCTCCAGTAGAGCTACACAGGGTCACTCCCTACAAAGATCCAGCAACAATAGAGTGATCCCACTGGGGTCTAATCTTGGGGAGACACCTCCCCAACTCTGAGGATGGCCAGAGGCAACAGTGAAAAACAATCTTGAGGTGAAATCAAGGGAAATACTCCGACAATAGGAATAATCAGAGTAGATCAACTCCCCCAAGGAACAATGTGGCAGACACAGCACAAGATTCCATGCACAAATGGCTGAGATGTCAGAAATTGAATTCAGAATCTGATAGTAAAGAAGATTGAATTAGAATTCCAAGCAGTAACCCAAAAGATGTCTCAGGAAGTCAACAAATTCAAAGACCAAATGACCAAAGATTTTGACACATTGAGACAAGAAGTTGCAGCCCTCAAAGATCTGAGAAACACAGTAGAATCCTTCAGTAACAGAATGGAGCAAGCAGAAAAAAGGATTTCTGACATTGAAGACAAAGCCTTCGAATGCTCCCAAATTCTCAGAGAGGAAGAGAAATGGAGGGCAAAAACAGATCACTCTCTCAGAGAGCTCTGGGATAATTCAAAGAAAACCAATATTAGTCTTATAGGGATCACCAAAAGCGATGAAGAGGCTTCACAAGGCACAGAGTCTCTTTTCCATGAGATTATGAAGGAGAACTTTCCAGACACTCCAAGAGATTCTGAAATTCAGATAGCAGAGAGTTTCAGAACTCCAGCATGACTCAACCTGAATAAGACATCCCCCAGACACATTATAATCAATTTCACTGAAGTTAATATGAAGGAGAAAATTCTGAAGGCAGCCAGATGAAATAAAACCATTACCCACAAGGGGAAGAATATTAGAATAACTTCAGATCTCTCTGCTGAAACCTTTCAAGCTAGAAGAGGATGGTCATCAACTTTTAATCTCATAAAACACAATAACTTTCAACCCAGGATCCTGTACCCAACTAAACTGAGTTTCATTTATGATGGAGAAATTAAATACTTAAACGACATTCACATGTTGAAGAAATTTGCCACAACTAAACCAGCTCTCCAGGAAATTCTCAGACCTATAAAGACCAGCATAATCCTCCACCACAAAAATAAACCTACCAAGAAAATTTTGATCAAATTCCAACTTCCACAGTTGCAAAAGGATTAAAAATGTCCATCAGACTTTCGAAAGGCCTATCAATATTCTCAATTAAAGTGAATGGTTTAAATTGTCTTCTAAAGAGGCACAGGTTGGCTGACTGGCTACAAAAACTCAAGCCAGATATCTGCTGCATATAAGAATCTCATCTGACATTAAAAGACAAATATAGACTCAAGGTGAAGGGATGGTCATCTATACTCCAGGCAAATGGAAAGCAGAAAAAAGTAGGCATTGCCATCCTATTTTCAGATGCAATAGGCTTTAAACCAATCAAAATAAGAAAGGATAAGAATAGACGCTTCACATTTATTAAAGGTAATACTCAATATAATGAGATTTCAATTATTAATATTTATGCACCCAACCAGAATGCACCTCAATTTATTTTTTTTTTTATTTTATTTTTTTTTTATTTATTTTTTTATTGTGGAGAAGGGGCAGGGAAAGAAGGCGGGGGAAGAGGTGAGTGACAGGGTCGGGCCAGTGGCATGGTACCACATTGGCTGTATCTAGGTAGAGGCAGTTTCAGGCC
>CAUYPK010110867.1:0-103905 GCA_963574355.1 Loris lydekkerianus | reverse complement strand
ACAGACAAACACTCACACAAAAGCATATAATTTTAACAATAATATATTAAACACATAATATAACATGCTCAGTCAGGTGTTTTTTGTTACCTTGTTGGAGCTGCATGCGGCTCGAGAGCCGCATGTTCGCCACCCCTGCCTTAGATACTGCCCTGTATATTTTATAATGATGTAGTTCTGATTCATACCCTTAGTTACTATAGCATGCAATAACTTTACTTCTGCATAGCTACAGCCCCTCTTCATCCTTTGTGCTTTTTAGAATACATTTTATACCATCAACATAAATTTATAACTAGTGTATTATGTAGTTGTCTTTTAAATCAGGTAGGAGAATAACAGTTACAAACAAGAAATACATTTCCACTGTCTTTCATCTTTACTTATATAATTAACTCTTAAAGGAAAAGCATTTACAAAGTCACAGAGACATAAGAGAGCATCAAGTTCTTCTGCAAATTACAAAAGCCTGTGACGTTTTATTTGCAGATTTCCTTTCAGCTGGTTGACAACAAAAGGGGTTAGTGTGAATTTTAGCTTTACCATAATTTAAGTCAAATGTAAGGACTAAGGATGATCTTCTGATTGCCTACAATTGTTACAAATATTTGACTTTTTTTACCTGATGCTTTGGAACACAAGTATACTCACCAACACTGCACACACTAAACTTAGAAAAACATCTCTGTGACATTTAACCAAATTAGATTAGAATTTATGGAGATCTCCTCTACCTATTTAGTAGATCCTGGCTTTTGAATCTATTGGGCTGTGACAGCCTCTCGATCCTTTTGGAGGGCTGGGTAAACAACACAGAAGGAGGGATCGTCCAAATGGCAGACTCTCTGCCACAGCTGTAGCAATATTGAGCCCTGCGAGTTGTAGGAGAGAAAAGAAGTGAGTGAAACAAGCATGAATTCAAATTATAGGGTTTCCCAACATGGATCTCCAGGCCCAGGGAACAGCTACAACAGTTTGCCTCTTTATGGCTGGAGCTATTTTCTATATGAGGAGAAACTAATTCCTTTAGAAATAGTGATGTTTCTGGCTTGGTGCCCATAGCTCAGAGGTTAGAGCGCCCACCACATACACTGGGGCTGGCGGGTTTAAACCCAGCAGGGTCCTGCTAAACAACAATGATAACTACAACAACAAAAAAGCTGGGCATTGTGGTGGGTGCCTGTAGTCCTGGCTACTTGGGAGACTGAGGCAAGAGAATCATTTAAGGCCAAGAGTTTGAGGTTGCTGTGAGCCGTTACGCTGCAGCACTCTAGACTGTGTCTCAAGAAAAAAAGAAAGAAAGAAAGAAATGGTGATGTTTCAGCCATCAAGTTGTTTTTTACGTTTTATTTATTTATTTATTTATTTGGAGACAAAGTCTCACAATATCGCCCTTGGTAGAGTGCTGTTGTATCACAGCTCACAGCAACTTCAAACTCTTGGACTTAAGCAATTCTCTTGCCTCAGCCTCCCAAGTAGATGGGACTATAGGCGCCTGCCACAATGCATGGCTATTTTTTTGTTATAGTTGTCATTATTGTTTAGCAGGCCGGGGCTGGGTTTGAACCCGCCACTCCTGGTGTATGTGGATGGCACTCTGACCCCTGAGTATGGGCGCCAGCCATCAGCCATCAAGTTTTCAACTGGCATCTCTTATTCTACTCTAAAGAGATAACTTTCTGAAAATATTGCATCTTTTCTTTCCTTTTCTTTCTTTCTTTTTTTTTTTAAATAAAGACAGGGTCTTACTTTCTCCCAGGGGAAAATGCCATGGCATCAGCCTAGCTCACAGCAACCTCAACACTCCTGGGTTCAAGCAACCCACCTGCCTCAGCCCCCAAGTAGCTGGGACTACAGGTGCACGCACCATGCCTGGCTAACTGTTCTAATTATTATATCTTCTAAGTAGACCAAAATTTATATTGATATAAAGAGAAAACGTGTGGCTTCAAATATTTCCTTGAGCATCTATCCATGTAATTCAAAATGTCTTACTATATTTTTAGTTTATACAATGTATTATAATATATTGATACTTTGCATTAGAAAACTCTGGAGTTTAGGAATAAATTCTACTTGATTGATTGCACAGATTATTTAATCATCAATGGGGCTTGTTAACTAAGATTTTATTTAAGATAAGTAATAATACTGTTCTTCTTATCCCCCCTGCCCCTCAAACTTTCCTTATCAAAATATATTATCAGTGGGATAGGAAGGGACCTGCAGTGCTGCAGACCTGGTGTGAAGTCAGATTGCACTTCCACGTCAGCTCCTATTATTTTCCTTTTTTTTTTTTTTTTTTGGTCACCCTCAGTACAGTGCTGTGGCGTCACAGCTCACAGCAACCTCCAGCTCTTGGTTAGGGTGATTCTCTTGCCTCAGCCTCCCGAGTACCTGGGACTACAGGCGCCCACCACAGCGCCCGGCTATTTTTGTTGCAGTTGTCACTGCTGTTTTTAGCTGGCTGGGGCCAGGTTCAAACCCGTCATCCTTGGTATATGGGGCCAGCGCCGTACCCACTGAGCCACAGGCACCACCCCCTTTTTTTTTTCACCCTCAGTAGAGTGCTGTGGCGTCGCAGCTCACAGCAACCTCCATCCTATTATTTTCCAAAGAGCCTCTCTTCCTTTAGGATGTTTACAGGTAGGGATCTGCCTCCTCCTGAGTCTGCGTTTGAGCCCGTCTCCCCCTTGCTTGCGACCACCTAGGCTTGAGGCCTTTCCATACTACCACACTCAGCCATTCCCACCCCCACACACACAGCCCAGCGCACACAGGCAGGAACCTCCAACACTTACCTGGGATTAGGCAGGAAATGGCAGCTCCGTTTAGGAATTGGGGACACAGAAGGAAGAGTTGATTTTGAACTGGTCACTCTAGAGAGATTAGACTCAGGTAAGGGGAGCCACAGTGGATACGAAGAAGAGATTAAGCAAAGGCCAGGTGTGCCTGGAGAACGGGGCGAAGGACAAAGGTGACAGAGGGAGGGTGCCAGAAATATAAATAGTATTCTTTTAGAAGTAAATTACTTCGGTGAATTAAAACACATAGAAAGAGACCTCCACTTCCAGACATGATGTAGTAACAGGGATTGGGGCTATCTCTAAACTAACGACATCTCTAGTACCATTATTTTTTCTTATTCAACTTCCCATTCACAGACTCTAGTACCATTTATTTTTTAACTTAAAGCAAGGCTCAAAACTGATCTTAGGATGTGAATAGATAAGTCTCCACAGAAGGTATTCAAATGCCAGGAAGCACACACAAAGTGCTGGGCCTCAAAAGTCATTAAGGCCGAGATTAAAACCACAATGACTAACACTTCACACACACTCAGATGGCTATAATCAAAAAGATGGACAGTAATTAGTGTTGGTAAGGATGTCGAGAAGCTGGAACCCCCAGCCATTGTTGGTGGGACTGTAAAATGATACGCTTTGGAAAACAATCTGGTAGTTCCCCAAAAACTTAAACGTAGGCTGACTATATCAAACAGCAATTCAACTCCTACTGATCTTTCTCCAAGAGAAATAAAAATATACATCCACACAAAGGCTTGTGCCCAGATGATCAAAGCAGCGTAGAAGCCACCCAATGTCCAACAAATGATGAATGACTAAATGAAATGTGGCAAAGCCGTATAATCAAACATTATATAGCCATAAAAAGCAGTGAAGGACTGATACACACTACAACACAATAAATCCAAACACTGCGCTAAAGAAAAGACAGTCATAAAGGACTGATTCCATTTATATAAAATGTCCAGAACAAGCAAATCTGTAGAGACAGAAAGTAGAAAACTGGTTGCTTAAGGCGTAGGTGAGAATTTAACAGAGAATTGACTGCTAATGGGTTCAATGTCTCTTTGAGGTGGGACAGAAATGTTCTAAAATTAGATTTGGTGAAGGTTACACAATCCCATGAATATACTACAAAACATTGAATTGTACACTTTAAATAAATGAATTTTGTAGTATGCTAATTAATCTCAATAAAACTGTTTATTTTTCATTTAAAGCTTCAAAGGATCAAACTGCTTAGAAATAAATATAACTAAGTCCCAGAATAATGCTCATGGATATGTAGAGGAATATGAAACCATCCAGAACCCAGGAAGGTCAAATTCACAGTGTCTGGCACCAAATCGAAAATTATGAGGTATGGGCTTGGCACCCGTAGCACAGTGGTTATGGTGCCAGCCACATACACCAGGCTGGTGGGTTCGAACCCAGCCCAGGCCAGCTAAAACAACAATGCAACAAAAAGTAGCCGGAGGTTGTGGCAGGTGCCTGTAGTCCCAGCTACATGGAGGCTGAGGCAAGAGAATTGCTTAAGCCCAAGAGTTTGAGGTTACTGTGAGCTGTGATGCGACAGCACTCTACTGAGGGCAACATAGTCAGACTTTCTCTCAAAAAAAAAAGAAAATAATTATGAGGTATGCAAAGAAGCAATAAGTTATGACCCATCAATATTAGTCATTAGAAACAGAACCAGATGTGACATGTTACAAAATTAGTAGATACGAATATATGAAACAGTTATTGTAACAATATTCCATATGTTCAAGAAGTTAATGAAAAGATTGAGCATGTTAAATAGAAACAAAATACAAAAGTCTAAAATAGTATGAAATAAAACAAAATAAAATAACATGAAGCAAATATGCACATACACCATGGAGACTATTCAGGTGGTTTTATAATGGATGGCACTTGAATGAATTCAGAAGAAAGGGGTGGTATTTTAAGAGTTATATGAGGCACACGTCACTTTAAGTATAGGTACTTTATAAATAATTCAGTGGTATACAGAGTTACGGCTACTTGCAGAAATAGTGTATTAATGGCTCGAGTTTGGGGAATGTATCTTAAGAAGAGTTAACATCGGGGATTTTACCAGAAGGAAACCACATACACAAACAGGCACACTTAAGCTTTTTTGCTTAAAAAAAAAAAGCAAATGATACATGTATGCAGACATATGCACAATGTTTTCTGGAAGAAATTTTAGGATACTTTAGGAAGACAGACTAAGGATAGGGAAGATTCAGCTTCTTTTTTTTTTTTTTCTCCCCTCAGTCCTTCCCAAGTAAATATAATATATCTTCTTTTTTTCAATTACAAAAGAACAGTGGCCTTATTTATTTATTTATTTTTATTTATTTATTTTTGAGACAGAGCCTCAAGCTGTCATCCTGAGTAGGGTGCCATGGCATCACAGCTCATAGCAACCTCCAATTCCTGGGCTAAAGTGATTCTCCTGCCTCAGCCTCCCAAGTAGCTTGGACTACACAGCACCTGCCACAATGCCCGGCTATTTTTTGGTTGCAGCTGTCATTGTTGTTTGGCGGTCCAGGCTGGATTCGAACCCGCCAGCTCAGAAGTATGTGGCTGGTGCCTTAGCCGCTTGAGCCACAGGTGCCAAGCCAGCCTTCTTATTTATTAATTTACCTTGTATGTCACTGTAAGAGATAATAGACCCCTTAAAAGCAATAATTACGTCCTACTTGGCTTTGTCCCCTGTGCTATGGTTTGGACATTGTTTGTTTGTCCCCACCAAAACTCTTGTTGAAATTTGATCCCTAGCATGGTGGGATCTGGTTTGGAGGCTGAACTGTCCCAAGTGAGTCCTCCTTCTCAAGACTGGATTAGTCTCTCACTGAGCGAGCGAGCGGATTGTTCTAAAGCCAGGCTGCCCCTCCAGTTTTGCCTCTTCCCACATGTCTGCTCCCCTGCTGACTTCCTCTCACGTATTCACATACAGCATGAAAAGCCCTGGCCAGAAACCGAGCTCGTGGCACCATGCTTTCGCACTTCCCAGCCTTAAGAGTGGTGAGCTAATATAACCCTGTCCCCTATAAATTACCCAGCCCCGGGTATTCTGTTATAACAACACTAAACAGAGTAAGATACCCTGCAACTTCTATCACATTCGCTGAATCAGATTTAACAGTATCACATCACCAAACATAATGGTATAAGTCACTGACCATGCAGGGATCATTCATATATTTTCTAGAAGGAAAATGAAATGAATAATATACAACTGGGATTCTCTTGTTCATGCAAATGAGGTCATCTCCATCAAGGAATTTGTTTGATTCATGTTCTTGAATAAACTTTTAAAAGCGAAGAAGTACACCAACAACTGTAGCCTGTAAATATAATGCTGAAGCAAATAATCCAATTCAACCAAAATTAGATTTAAAAGTATCTAGGCCAAGGCAGGATGATTGGTTGAAGCCGGGAGTTTGAGAACAGTCTAAGCAAGACTAGAACCAGGTATCTACAAAAACTAGAAAACTAGAAAAATAAGCAGGGTGTGGTGCCTGTAGTCCCTGCTACTTACAAGGCTGAGGCAGGAGGATGGGTTGATCCCAGGAGTTTGGAAGACGAAGTAAGACTCTAGCTCAGGAAAAAAAAAAATAAATAAAGATTAAAAAAAAAAAAAAGTAGTTCTGTTTCAAACATGTTAAATTAGAAGTTCCTGCAGCACCATCCCACAGGGGAAAGGAGAGAGGTGTAGGCTGGAGATGAAGACGCAGAGGTCATCTCCATGAAGAGGAAAGCAAAATCCACATGAGGGGACAACCGTACCCCTACGGAGAGAGTTCAGATCAGGAAGGGAAAGACGAGGAGGACAAGACACAGCGCAACACTGACAGTGAAAGAGGAACCCACGAGGGATATTCAGAGGGCAGGGTGGGGAGCCAGGTAGGTGGGAGCCAGGTGGGGAGCCAGGTGGGAGCCAGGTGGGGAGCCAGGTGGGGAGCCAAGTAGGTGGGAGCCAGGTGGGGAACCAGGTGAGGAGCCAGGTGGGAGCCAGGTGGGGAGCCAGGTGGGGAGCCAGGTGGGGAACCAGGTGGGGAGCCAGGTGGGGAGCCAGGTGGGAACCAGGTGGGGAGCCAGGTGGGGAGCCAGGTGGGAACCAGGTGGGGAACCAGGTGAGGAACCAGGTGGGGAGCCGGTGAGGAGCCAGGTGGGAGCCAGGTGGGAAGCCAGGTGGGGAGCCAGGTGGGGAGCCAGGTAGGTGGGAGTCAGGTGTGGAGCCAGGTGGGGAACCAGGTGGGAGCCAAGTGGGGAACCAGGTGGGAAGCCAGGGGGGGAGCCAGGTAGGAAGCCAGGTGGGGAGCCAGGTGGGAAACCAGGTGGGAGCCAGGTGGGGAGCCAGGACAGGTTGTGTAACTGAAGCGAGGTGAGGAGAACTTAGGGAAGAAGAGAGTGGGTTCTCTGTGGGAGTCTGAAGAGCTGATTTCTGATAGCCCTTCAACTTCTAAAATTTCTTTAATCCCCAAATTAGAGACCTTAACTTATAAAATGAATGACTTCTGTAGAATTCCTTAAAGAGATCTTGAAGTGTTTTCCTAACTACAGAAGAATCCTAAACCACAAGACTGCAATAGTGAAATATTAGATTTTGCCCTGGAAAAGTTTGCCTATAGCATCAGATTGGAAACAGATGTAGAATTCATAATCTGAAATGAATTTTTGGCTGTAGATTGGACAATTTGTGGCATTTGGATCAAAGTGCTAGGCTCTATGTTCATTTTCCCTAAGGACTCATGATAAAGTAACCTGATAACACACAAACACTAACCTGTTAGGAACATAATGGGGGGAGACTTTTTTGTGTTGGGCAAGGTCCTCCAGCCTTCTGGTCAGCAGAGCCTTCAAAGCACCCAGGGAAATAGGGCGAATGGGATCTTGATTTCCCCAAAATAGTTTTCTGTTAAGAAGCATAAAAATAAAATAGTAAGAAATTCACTGCCAATGAAATCTAAGAAATAGCCCTTGTCAGCTTCTATGCTATTTTACTTCAAGAACTATTTCTAATACAGAATTTTACAATTTCTGGGTAGCAGAAATGGATAAACTATTTATGGAAGTTACAATAAGCATACAAGAAGATTGTTTTGTGTATTGTCTTAAAATATAGCGACCAAAGATGAACTTCTTAGAGATAATTCTTTTTCTGCCATTAAATAAACACTGTAATTTTTTACCAGGTTGGCATAAAATGGGTGTGTGCCAACTACACCGTGCTCCCATCTTGGGTGAAGCCCTGTACCAAGTGGTCGGAAGGTAAAACAGTTCCAGAATAGTATTAATAGCTATTTCTATGGAACACTTCCCAGGGGCCAGGCACTGTGCTACGTGCTTTAAAGTCATCAGTTCATTCTGTCTCAGCAACCCTGTGAAATAGGCATGATAACTGTGCAGGATGGACAAAAAAGGAGAAATCAGTACAGGATTAACCTGAAAAGGCTTCGTGGAAGAAACTAAAAGGCACAGACTGCCAGGAATTCAGCATGTTCCTTGTTGGGGTAACGGAACTGGGAATGATCAGGTCTTGGCCCAGAAAGTTAGGGTAGAAGCAGAAAGTTCTACTGAGAGGTGGTAAGTAACATTGCTGGAGTGCACAGGAGGACAGAAGAAGGCCCTGAAGCTGAGGAGGAAGAAAAAAGTATCTCAGAAACCAACTGTGCACATAATTTAATTTGCCAACTAACTGGGCTTATCCCTTTAAAAGGCCCCAGGTTTTCTTTTTTCCAGCTTTGCTTATATTTTTGGAAATAATCTTTCTTTGCTCCATAAACATTAGCCAGAGTCATTATGAGAAATATTAAAGCATTAATATCCCTACCTGCTACTGATTTCATCTCCTAATATTGTCCTAAATCTGTCCTTTGGTCCTCAGCCCCCCACATCCACTCCCTTCTCTACGCCACTGCCAATGGTTTTTCCAAATGCAAATCTGAGCAAGTTACCCCTTTGTTCAGGACACTTCAAAGGTTTCCACTGACTTTTGAAGAAAGCCCCGTATTCTTCCTGTGGCTTAAAGACCTCCCCCGTTTTACCCAGAGTGCCTCTCTCTCCAGTGGACGTATTCTTTCAGACCATCTTTTAGTCTTTTGAAAATATTCCCTTGCATAGTTTCATGCTGTATAGAAGAGGTGCTCAGTAATGGTCTGATGAGTGAACAAACGTGAAAATTGAAGATTCACCTGCTAGTGACTTGCAGCAGAAGCATCAGAGAGGAGAGGATGACCACAGGGAGAAGAGAAACAGTAAGGACCAGAGGAGGGGGAGCCGCTGTGGGGAAGACAAGTTATGCTCCCAAAGCATAGCGGGGTGGGGAGAGGTAAGAGCACCATGGAATGAAAGTCAAGATGCATCAAATGTGTCAAAAAGTATTAAATATAACTTAGACATTAAAAAGCGATGAAAACTAAAATAAGGGACAATGGGATTCAGCCAGGTGATTGTCAGTGGTAATAACAAAAAGAATGAAAAAATGTTTTTGGATGGGGATAAATACAAAAGTTCAGGTGAAGAGAAGCCAGGAGGGTTAAGGGATTAGGGAGCAGGTGTGATGAGTTTTACATTCAAAAACAAAGCAAAGTCAGAGCAAAAGTTACCTTAGATGCAACAATCAAATCAAGCACATAAAATACAGTCCTGATGATGCCTTGATGGCTTCTGGGAACCAAACCCTCATGAGATTATTAGGCACTTACAAATTTTGGCCATAAAAACAGAAAACATATAGTATGCACTAAAAATATTGGGAATGATGTTAAAAAACAAACAAACAAAAAAAAAACAGGAGATTTGGCTCAGTAGAAGATAGAAGAAAAGGATCAATGGGGTGAGAAATAGAGACTTTACAGTCAAGAAAAATCTAGATGCAAAGATCGTCGGCATATTATATAGATAATTCATTACTCTACTGTGCCAGTATTTTGAAAATTACCCATACTTAGCAATTCCATGACTAACAATGTCAAGGTAATAACACTTAATCTTCCATGGTCCATATCTAAACTCTCCCCAGAGTACAGGATCCTTAGGCGTACCATACCTACTTGACGTGTCCGTAAAATATAACCAAGTGTCTAACACCCTCAGAATTACCTGCAGAATTCTAGAGTAATAAAACCAGAAGAATTCTTGTGAGTTCAGCATTCAGCCACCATACAGCTGAATCTCTAGACTCTTTCAGATTTCTAGAGTTAGAAAACGCAAAACAGCTTTTATCCATCCATTGGCAGACGTTTATTGTTCTGAAATTCTTACACTCTCTCCTAATTGTAACAGATATTTATCTAGCTTTCATCTCTTTAAACTGCTTTATGTTTAAGACATAGAAATCAGTCTTCCGTCTTCCTTTGCTAGTCTGGCCAACTGCAAATTCTTTGAAGATTTCCTTAAAGAATCTATTTTTCTTTTAATAATTTTTCTTCATTGGTTTTTGAGACCCTTCCACTCCTGATTCTCTCTTACCAAATCTTTCTCTGTTGTTGTTGTTGTTTTCAGGTAGCATTTCTTTTGTAACTTAAACAATGGCATGTGCTCCAGAGTTCCAACATAATCAATAGTTTTTTAATATTACTAAAAACAGATGATTTCCAAATGAGTATCTCTAATTATTTTCATATATTCTCCTGAGTGCTAAATCTGTATTTCCAGATACTGACTGAATGTCTCAAAAGCATCAAACTTTACCTAATATATCTTCCTCCCAAACATATCTCCGTCTTATATTTTTTGACAGTTGTAATAGCATTTTCACCTTATTTCTAAAGACAGAAACCTAGAAATCATATATGACTCCTCCCTCAGACTCATATAATTCATCAGGTCCTGTCTACCTATATCTTGATTTTCATCCTTTTCCCAACCCTTAAGCCCACTGTCATGGCCTTCAATATTCTATTGTAATAGCTCCAAACCAATCTTATTGTGTCTAGCATTCCTTGCCATCAAAGGGACCGTGCCTTCCTGAAAGAGTCAGGGTGACATAATGGAAAGAAATGGGCTTTGTGGGCAATAGACATAGATTTAAATCCAAGTTTTGGTCACCTGCAAACTGGGTGAACTTGGGTAAGTTACTTAATTTTTCTAAGCTCTACTCCCTAATCAAATATTTTTTATTTTTTTCTACTGGTTTCCAATAGGGTGGGAGGCATATTCTAACATTTTGACAGTTCTAACAATATGCATTAACATATCTATTAGCAATGTGTACCTCCCATCAATATATATGTGTGTTCCTATCCATGAAAAAGAGAGAATTTAATACATAATATGTGTTCAATGTTTAAAAACAAGCCTTTTAAAATTCAGTTTTTAGATTATAGCAGAGCTACAGGATACAACATTAATTTACACAGGTCTATTGATTTCTTGTATGCCAACAATGAACAATTAGAATTTGAAATTGAAAACACAACACCATTTATTTTAGCACTGAAAAAGACTAAATACATAAGTATAAGTCTAACAAAACATGTATCAGGCCTATACAAAGAATACTACAAAACTCTGATGAAAGGAAGAGGTTTGAGAAGATCTAAATAAATGGGAAGATACTCAATATTCATGTTTAGGAAGATTCAATATTAAGATATCAGTTCTTGGGCGGCACCTGTGGCTCAAAGGAGTAGGGCACCCGCCCCATATGCTAGAGGTGGCGGGTTCAAACCCAGCCCTGGCCAAAAACTACAAAAAAAAAAAGATACTAGTTCTTCCCAATTTGGTTTATAGATTCAATCCAATCTCAATAAAAATCCCAGCACATTATTTCATGGATATTGACAAACTTGTTCTGTAGTTTATAGGGACAGGCAAAAGACTGAGAATAGTCAACATGATATTAAAGAAGAACAAAGTCAGAGGACTAGCACTACATTACTTCAAGACTTATTATAAAGCTGCCATAATCAAGGCAATGTGGTGATGGTGAAAGAATAGACAGATTGGTGGGACAGAATACAGGTGCTAGAAACAGACCCATAAGAACACAGTCAAAGGATTGAAGAAAATCCAACCAAGAAACTATAGGGTAGTCTTTTAAACAAAGAGTGCTAAAATAAGAATGTAGACACCTTTTACATATATTAACACAAAACCTATCATAGACCTAAATGTAAAAGGCAAAACCATAAAAGTTTTAAGAGTTTTGTAGAAAAACACATAGATGGAAATCCAGGTGACTGTGGGTTTGGCAATGAGTTTTTAGATACAACATCAGAAAGACTATGCATTTTAAAAAATGATAACTTAGACTTAATTAAAACTTTTTTGTACTAGACTATTTATTGCAGCTCAACTTACAATCATCAAAATGTGGAAACAGACTTGGCGCCCATAGCTCAGTGGTTAGGGCTCTGGCCACATGCACCAGGGCTGGTGGGTTCGAACCCGGCCTGGGCCTGCTAAACAATGACAACAACAACAATGAGAAAAAATAGCTGGGCACTGTGGCAGGTGCCTGTAGTCCAAGTTACTTGGGAGGCTGAGGCAAGAGAATCGCTTAAACCCAAGAGTTTGAGGTTGCTGTGAGCTGTGATGCTACAGCACTCTACTGAGGGTGACATAGTTGAGACTCTCAAAAAACAAAAGTGTGGAAACAACCTAAATGCCCACCAACACAGGACTGGATTAACAAGCTGAGGTGTATGTATACCATGGAATACTACTCAGCCATTAAAAAAGATGAAGACTTTACATCTTTTGTATTAACCTGGATGGAGGTGGAACACATTCTTCTTATTAAGGAATGAAGAAGCAAGAATCTACTATTCTCAATTCTAATATGAAGGTAGTAGACGAGCTAATACAAGGGATGGGGTAGGAGAATGAGGGAACAGTGAGAGGGGAAGAGGACGGGGGGAGGGTAAAGTGTGTGGCACACCTCTCGGGGGCAGGACACAATTGCAAGAGGGACTTTACCTAACAAATGCAATCAGTGTAACCTAATTCTTTGTACCCTCAAGTAATCCCACACAATAACAATACATAAATAATAAACAAATAAATAGATAAATAAAACTTTTGCTCAGGAAAAGACACTATTGCTAAGAGAACAAGGACAAGCCAGGACTGGGGGAAAATATTCACAAAGGAAATGAAGGATTCATTCATTTATACCATCCTGTTGAAGAATTGGTATCCAAAATATACCAAGAACACTTAACACTCAACAAAAACAAATAGCCCAATTTAAAAAATGGGCAAAAGATCTGAACAAACAGCTCATCAAAGAAAATATACAAATAAGCAAATATGCTCAGCATCATTTCATTAGCGAATTGCAAACTAAAACGATGAAAATACCACTGCACACTTATTTGAGTGGCTAAAATCCAAAACATTAACAAAGCCAAATGCTGATAAGGGTGCAGAGCAACAGGAACTCTTGTTCATTGCTGGTGTGAATGCAAAATGGTACCAACACCTTGGCATACAGTTTAGTAGTTTCTTACAAAGTTCAATATACTCTTACCATATAATCCAGCAACTGCACACCGAGGTATTTACCACAATAAGTTAACTATGTCTACTTGAAAATCTGTAAATGAATGTTTATAGTAACTTTATTCATAGTTGCCAAATATTGAAAGCAACCATGATGCCTTTCAATAAGTGAATGGGTAAATAAACTGTGGTATATCCATACAATATAATATTATTCATATCAATGAAACATAATATTAAAAAGGAATGAGTTATCAAGACATGAAAAGACAAAGGGGAACCTTAAATGCATATTACTACGTGAAGGAAGCCAATCTTAAAAGACTACATATACTACAGTTCCAACTACGTGACATTCTGGAAAACGCAAAACTATAGAGAAGTAAATAGATCAGTTGTTGCCAAGAGTTTGGAGAACAGAAAAAGAGGGCAGGGGAGGAAGAGGCAGAGCATAAGTCATTTTTAGGACAGTGAAACTAGCCCATGTTATGCCATAACAATGGACCCATGACATTACGCATTTGTCAAAACCCACAGATGGTAACACAGAGAAAAATGAACCCTAATGTAAATTATGAACTTTAGTACACTATAGTAATAATGTACAGTTGATATGGGCTCATCAATTGTAACAACTGTACCACAATACCTCAAGATGTTAACAATAGAGGAAACCAGGGGATGAGGTAGTAAATATGGGAACTCTGTATTTTCTGCTCAATTTTTCTGAAAGCCCCAAACTGCTCTAAAGCAATAGGATATATAAGGAAAAAAAATGCAAATTTACTCAGGAGCCAAAGAAGAAAAAGGGAGCCCTGTGACCAAGTGTCAAGGACTGAGGGTCTGACCTACTGAAGTCCCAGAGGACAGGTGCGCTGTAGGCAGGGGCTTAGAGTTAGACATAGACACAAAAATGGGACCTGGAGAATGCACACAAAAATTTCAGAGGAGTGTGGCATCACACCCTATGGTAGTGGTTTTCAAACCTGTCTATTAGAATCATCCAAGGAGTTTTAACTCCCAGTGTAGGCTGCACCTCAGATCAATTAAATCAGCATTTTGGAGGATAGGACATGGGTATCAGTCACTACTAAAGCTCCCCAGGTGACTCCAATGTGAAGACAAATTTGAGAACCACCAACTAAGGGTTAGCCTTCTATGCGTTGACTCTAGTGAGGTGACCATATGCCTTAGTGTAGACGTCCTCAAACTGCGGCCCGTGGGCCACATGAAGTAGTGTGAATTGTATTTGTTCCCGTTTTGTTTTTTACTTCAAAATAAGATATGTGCAGTGTGCATAGGAATTTGTTCATAGTTGTTTTTTTTTAAACTATAGTCTTGCCCTCCAACGGTCTGAGGGACAGTGAATTGGCCCCCTGTTTAAAAAGTTTGAGGATGCCTGGTTTAGTGGATCCAGATGAGGTAGATGGATAAACCTGGGATGCAGTGTTAATGGGCAGGTAAGAACAACACTTACCTATTTGGTGTCATGGAAACAGTCGTCACAAACAAGACCACGTGAGATTGCCTTACCTATCTGGAGTTCCCCACTGGTTTTTGGGCCTAGAAAGATCATGGAGTCTCTTCCTAGAAAAAGAACTAACAGATACACCAGCTGATTAATTCAAAGAGCATGCTTAAGAAATATGGTTACATCATGTGACTCCTACTCAAACAAACCCCATTTGTGGGGGGAAAAAAATCCTATATTTGATGTGAACTGAAGAGTACTGAAAGGCTCAAAGGGTCTAAAAATATCGTGGTCCTAAAATCCTCACTACTAGAATCTCTAATATAGTACAAATAAAATAAAACAACAAGTATGTAACAAAATGATGAGTATATTATCTCGAGAAGACCTTGGTAAAATGCATACTTGTTAATGGGAATAACCCTCACTTGGTATACTAACGTAACCTGTGGATGGCTTGGTGGCACTGGACTACAAAGAGACTGTACAGGTAAATTTCTGACTGAATGTCTGGCTTTGGCAAAACTATGAAACAGGCAGCATATACTTTTGGTACCACTTCACCCTCTTTTGCCCAGCTCTCCTCCTGTGAACTTTCCCTGATTATTCTTAATCCATGTGCAGTAGAAAGAGTTTGTGTTCTCTGGGTGTCTGTGGGTCCCTTACATTTCCCAGCCTCCTTTGCAGTTGTTTGGGGCCAGTGACGAGTCACCTCTAACCTCAGCAGCTGTAGTAGGCATCACTGCCAAAGCACTGCACCAAAGAGCTGTATGCCTCCTCCATCTCCCCCTTCCCCATTGGCCATGACCCTGAAAGCCACACATCCTGCATGGCAGAGCTATAAGGGAGAGGAGAGCAACCAGCTCACCCAAGACCGTGACAGCAGGGAGAAATAAATGTTCATTGTGTGAAGTCATTGAGAGCTCTGTGTTTTGTTACTACAGCATTGCCAATGCGATGCAGACTAATGCACCATCTATGTTACTGTAGCTTATGTTATGATTATGTACTTGGTTGCCCATTGCCATTAGAAACCAACTGAAAAAATAGGCACAGAGTGAGACAAATAGAATAAAACTGCCATCTCTATTACTGACAAAATGACACTGAAGAGCATAGTTGGAATCCCTAACCCCTCTGAATTGAACATAAACCCAAATCTGCAGGTCTCCTTCTGCAGAGGACCAAGCTTGCTATGTGACATAGGTGACAGAAAACAGATCACAAGGATGTGCGCCTCTTACAGATCACCATAGAGAGGTAGCTCCTCAAAAGAAAGGACCCCAAGGGATCACTCCCAAACCTGTCAAACAGATGTCCTTTCTGCCCCCTAGGAGTTTAATTAAAGGGTGAGGCAAGAGGCCAGGAGAATTATTCAAGGGAAGCTTCCAATGAACAAAGAGGGAGGTGTTAGGAGACCATTCTCTCTAACACTTGCCTGAACTCTTTAACAGGCTCCCAGCTCTCTGTTAGAATAAACCCTGGCCCTGGTGTCAGTGGGGATTCTGTCCCTGACTCACCGCATGCAAGCCATGATGTGAATAAATGGCTGCCCTGAGGGAGTAGTGATTGTTGCACCAGGAAGCTCTCTTAGAAAGCAGGAGGCCAGGAGGGAGCTACAGTCCGCAACTCCCAAGGCTGTCTGTTCACAGAATGTGGGCATCCACATTCTGCATCCACAGGGCAGTTAGTTCACTTGCATTGCCCCTCAGCATCTAGGAATGACTTATTCCACTCACGGCCTTGTCCCTGGCTGTGCTACAGAGTTCTGCCATCAGTCCTGGGGGCCTGGGCTGCTTGGTTCCACAAGCCTTCTCACCTGAGATTATTAGTCCAGCACTAACCTTGGAGATTCTGGGTTTTATTATTTTAGCATGAAGTGCCTTTTCTTACACTTGAGTGTGTTACTTAACTCTCAGAGTTTTAGTTCATTCTTTCAATAAATATTTATTCAGCATTTAATCTAAGCCAAGTAGTGTTCTTGGGCTAGAGGCACATGGGTGAAAAAAACAGACAAAAATGCTTGCCTTCAACTTAGGGCAGAAATACAACAAATGAAATAAAGTAAATATATAGTATTATATATATAGTCTCATTAAATCTTATGTGTCTAATTTTTAAAAAAAAATTAAGCAGTGTTTGTTTTGTGAACAAGAAAAAAGTCTTTTTTAAAAAAATATAACAATTGCCATTTATTGAACACTCACTGTGTCAGACAATATGTGATGGACTTTGTTTCTTTTTTTCTTTTCTTTTTTTTTTTTTTTTTTTGCAGTTTTTGACCAGGGCCAGGTTTGAACCCGCCACCTCCAGTATATGGGGCCAGTGCCCTACTCCTTTGAGCCACAGGCACCACCCAAGAAAAAAGTCTTTAAAGACAGAAGATTTTGGCAGTGGGAAGACATAAGGAAAAGATTCCTCACTGGTGAAAAATTTGGGAGCTGCTATACATCTGATAAGATGCGACGCCTCACCCCAGCCATGCCTGGCCATGTTCATCTAGAATCAATGAAATACTGTCCAGTGACAGAAAGAAAATCTACACTCTTACCCAACAAAAGAATAGCTTTGCCATGCAGGTACACTGCGACCCTCACGAAAGCTGGCACCACCTTTCCAGAGCAGGTGGCTCGGTGGAAAGCAGGAAAGCCGTAGTTGCGGACACACATCTCATTATATCTAGATAAACCTTTTAAAGCAAGTTAGCTTCTCACTTCCATCATCACGCCAGCCAAGATTTCCCAGGCTGCCTTTTCTTCACCAGCAAAACAATGGGCTTTTTATTAAACGTATTATTTTATGTAGACTATTGACAGCTTCCTAGATGCTTAAATTGGGTTGTTCCAGCTGCAAGTAAGCTCATTAGCATTTGCTCATTCTGTATTAAGGTCTGACTGATACCTCACCTTTTCATTCCCTTTTAATACATTTCATCTCCATTGCTACATCTCCAACCTACATCTCTAATTCTTAACACACTTTCCCGTCTCTCTTGGGAACTGCATTACCTCACAGTGTCTTGTGTTCCTGTTCAGATACAAAAGAAGGTAATTAAAGGGTTTTCACTCTTGAAGCCAATTTTTTAAAGGAGAATGACATTGCCCATCCCATGTCTTCATTGCTAATTAATTTCCCATAGTTTGTCAATAGCGAAGAAAGCATTTGAAAGCCTTCCTTTGGGTGCACACCATTAAACATGTGTTAATATACCAACAGTTATGGAAACGATTTCTGGTCTCTACCATGGGGCAATCTAATAATTCTCTCTTTCAAAGAGAATGCTCTTTTATGTTTTGCCATTTTGCTTATAGTCAGAAAATATTTTCTTTCATAACTAATTTGTCATAGCACATTTGTATAAGAAAAAAAAAAGTTTTCGGTGGATACAGGGGTTGATAATAGAGATAACACAATTTCCTCATATAATTGAGTCCAAATTAACTGATCAAACAGAAACAAAAAGAAAAGCAGTAAGGAACAATAATAAAAAATGATTTAAGTTACCAACTGTAAACGATTTTCACTTTCTAGCCAAAAGAGAGTTTGCTCACTCAGTGTACGTTATTTATTTGAAGTAATGTGGTATTTTGAGTGGATGCTTGGTAATATTGAGTAAATATTAATTTTACCTGCTCTACTGCTCAGCTACCAAACAACTTTGGGAAAGCAACATAACTTCTATGAATTTCGTTTTCTCTCAGTAAAATATAATTTATATTTCCCTCCTATTCACTTGCCAGAATTCTAGTGAGAAAATGTTACAAACTACAAAGCATTACACAAAAACAGGATAGTAATAGTCACTGTATGAAAGATGAGAGAAAAAACAGCTGGAAAGCATAGTAAATACAAAATAAGTCTCATAATCATACATATAAATGGTTAAACAACAATAAATATGAATGGTTTTTAGCAGCTTATTTTAAAAGTGCATAGAAACAAAATCTGGTATTATTGACTTCTAACCTACATAAAGCACTGATCTAAACCCTTGGTATTTCTTCTGAAGGACGTGCATCCCTTATTCATAATGATTGGAACCAGAAGTGTTTCAGATTTTTGATATTTTTGGATTTGGGAATATTTACATATTCATGGCAAGGTATCTTAGGGATGGGACCCAAGTCTAAACATGAAATTCATTTATGTTTTATATACATCTTATTACATATAGCCTGAAGGTAACTTCATGAAATATTTTAAATACTTCTAACCATGAAACAAAGTTAGTGTTAAGTGCTCACGTGTGGAATCCTCCACATGTGGTATCATGTCATTGCTCAAAGAGCTTCAGATTCTGGAGCATTTTAGATCTTGAATTTTCAGATTAGTAATTCTGTTTCCTCTTCTAACTACATCTCAGCCAAACCAAGGGTGAGCATCTATTTTGGGGAGGCATTTATCTGTGCACTGCATGTGCTCACATACACATAATTTCCTTTTTTTTTTTTTCCACAGAGGGCACTTCTTGAAATTTTATTAGCTACTGCACTTGAATTACAGACAAGGGGGGAGGGGGACATACTGATTTGGAGCTTCAAAAAAATCTATGACATGAGATTGTCAGTGCAGAATCCCAGGTCCTTTAAAGGTACAGGTCTAGTACACAACAAACCTAGTGTCTAGTAAACAAGTGAAAAACTGAGTGAATATAAGTGCTGTCGTTCATCTCGATCTTCTTTCCTGATTCATGTCCTTTTTTTAATTTTGAGACAGAGCCTCAAGCTCTCGCCCTGGGTAGAGTGCTGTGGCATCACAGCTCACAGCAACCTCCAACTCCTGGGCTCAAGCCATTCTCCTGCCTCAGCCTCCCAAGTAGCTGGGATCACAGGCGCCCACCACAACGCCTGGCTATTTTTTTGTTGCAGCCATCACTGTTGTTTGGTGAGCCCGGGCTGGATTTGAACCCACCAGCTCAGATGTATGTGGCTGGTGCCCTAGCCGCTTGAGCCACAGGCGCTTAGCCCCGATTCATGTCTTAATTTATCTCCTGTCATTTCTTTCCTCATAGGAATTGTGATTAGAAAAAGGCCTATGACAAAAGAAAAGCAAAGAATCCCTTTCTCAAAAACCTCATGATAGACTTTTACTTCAAACCCCCTCTCCCCCAATAAGTCAGCCCCATACAGCTTGCCTGGCCAACTAGTTTAAGTCTGTGAGAACAGTACTATAGCTTACCATTTCTTTACAAAGTCCTTACAGGAAGCAGGATTTGCTAAAAAAAAATAAAAGTAAAAGCAAAAATTAGATTCAATAGAAATCAAAGATATGATATAGATAATATCAGAAATCAAAAGAGAAAGTGGGTAGGAAAAATAACTATTTGGGTTTGACACCTGTTGCTCAGTGGTTAGGGTGCTGGCCACATACACCAGGGCTGGCAGGTTCAAACCTGGCCCGGGCCAGGTAAACAACAATGACAACTGCAACAAAAAAAACAGCCAGTGTTGTGGCAGGTGCCTATAGTCTCAGCTATTTGGGAGGTTGACGCAGGAGAATCGCTTAAGCCCAAGAGTTTGAGGTTGCTGTGAGCTGTGACACCATGGCACTCTACCAAGGGCAACATAGTGAGGCTCTGTCTCAAAAAAAAAGAAAAGAAAGAAAAAGAAAAAGAACTATTTGGAGAAATGGCCAAATTAAGTATGTCATACTATGTACCAAAATAAACCACATGTAAATCAAGGAGTTAAATATCTTTTACTTGAAATAGAGACAAAATATAAGAGACTATCTACTGGATCACTGGATTTTAACCCTTTTAGAGTTAAAGGTGACAAACACACAGAGGCCAACATGGGTTAAAATACTTAAAACTACTGAGTGTTAGAAATTATAACTTAAAGAAGAAACAAAAAGTTAGGGAAATGTTTGGTAACAAATATGCCAAAGCCTTAATAGTTTTAATATTTGAAGAGTGTAAAAGCACAGATTAATAAGAAAAACACAAAGGTGCAAAAAAATTAAATAGACAAGAATTTGGCAGTATGTGTGAGTCAGTAAAGTTTATATTCCTTAATCCAATTCTATTATATTTCTAGAAATGTAGCCTAAAGAAATAATTCCAATTGTGGGCAAAGATTTATGCACAAAAAATTCTTTGTGATGTCTTTAATAGTGAGAAACTGGATAAATCTGAATGTCCAAAATTGAAGAAAATAATATTTAGAAGTTTGTTGTTTTAATGTGGGAAAACGTAGGCAATCGTATAAGCCAAAGTATCCAAAGGCATGTGATAATAGGCCACAGAATGATGGAATATTCCACACACAGTCTCTGCTGGAAGAGTTTTTAATCCCATCTGAGAGTTCTGAAATAACATTTTCTACCCTTTGGAATGCTTTGGGTAAAGGAAAGTAGGTACATTCTGGTATCAGACAGACATGGCTCAAACTCTAGTTTTGTTATTTACTCAACTATGCAATCATTTATTGTAAAGATAAAAAGCAGACCTACATGATGAAATTTTTTCCCTAATCTTACGTTACATGAATGGGCTTTTGTACGTGTGTGTGTTTTAATGGGTTATGAGGGGAATGGGCACATGAGTTGGTTCTAACGGCTTGTAATATAATTTCTAGTGACTGCATCAAACACAGGTTCAAAGGGGACCGATCTTATTCTTAACAAAAAATGGAATTTAGGCAATGAGCAAAGGTGGTGAAAAACATCAGGTGAAAAGGTGATGGGGAACTTTAAAATGGGGGCTGGGGAATCAGGCTGACCTCACCTAATTCCACTCATTAATCTTAGACTCCCTGCAAGTGGGAGAGGCAGACACTGGGCACCCTGCTCAGAGTGCGATGCCCAGTAGCACCTACCAGAGTCTTACCCCAAATAATTCATCCTGAACCTAAGAAAACCTCTTAATCTATAATTGTGATTGGCAAGAAATAACTAATTTAGAGGAACAAGTTAAAGGCATCACAAAGAATGAATCCAACTCAGAATATGACATGTTTTACCCAATTTTTCTGATAAATAAATGGTGTTTCAAAAAGGAAGAGAGAATAAAGTTTAGTGATAAGGAATAACAGAGACGGAAGAGACTGGAGGGGAGAAAACGTAATTTGTTTTCTTTCCCTTTTTAGGCTCTTAGTTGAGATACCCTTCTGAAAACAAAAGTCAGATTAAAAGAAAAACACCCAGAAGTTTATTAACGTGAGTTATAAATGTCACCCGGAGAGGGCTCAGTTCCAAAGTATTTCTTTCTCAAGGCTGTGACTCGGAGGCTTAGCTTAAACAGTACTTTAACAAAAAGCCATAAATCTTACAGCTGCAAGACAAAGACAGAAGTTCCAGTCTGTAAAAAAGGCAGGAAAATGTGGGAAAGATAGAAAAATCAGTTCCCAGCTTCGTCTGGTGCCTGCTGGTGCCTTCTCTGGGCCTGTAAGCAAGTGCTCTGTCTAGTCAGGAAGGATTTATGTCCCACTGTGAGCCACACAGAGGCTGAGGCAGAGTGTTCTCCTGCAGTTGCAGTGTTTTTTAACTTACAGTCCTCAATATTTTGGAGAGAAATATTTTGATTTCCTTCAAGCCGTAAGTCCTAACAGCAATGTCTGGCCCTTGTTTCAGTGCTAATTCAAATAAATCAACTGTTAAAATACATTTTTGAAATAATTAGGTAATCTCAAGCATTTAGTGGGCATTACATGATTTTAAAGAATACATTATAAATTTTGTTCAATTATGACATAATGATCATGGGATTTTTCTTTTTCTTTTTTTTTTTTTTTTTACTCAGCCGCCATCTTTAATCCCACTTTCGATCATGGGATTTTTCTTATATCTTTAGCAATTAGATAGGCATACTGATGTATTTATGAATACAGTGACATGGTATCAACTATTTTCTTTAAAACAAAGTTTTCCTATGGGATGCCCCAAAAATGAGTTGGGGGAGGAATGCCTAGACAAAACAAGATTTAAAAAATGTTAATTATTGAAAGTAAGTGATGGATAGGTGAAGATTTTTTATGATAGTCTCTATTTTGTGTACGTTTGAAACTTTCCATAAGAAAAAAAGATCTTTTCAGTTTTCTATCCCAAATGCCTTAAAGATAAAAATGATGTGTCCTGAAAAATGTGTTAAATTACTCAAAAAGTGACTCCTAGTGATGTAAAATATGCATGTGAAAAAAATTAAATAATAGTCTTTTCCATGAAATATGATTTTTGGAATAAGAAATACTTTCTACCTTTTGCCATTTATTTTAATGTTGTTTTTAGTTAAATGTTAATATTTAATTTTTAAAGTACAATTATAAATAAATCCTCATGTATTTGAGCTTTAATCCCTAGAAATTTATATATTCAAATTGGCAAAACCAGTTTGTTTGTTTTTTTTAATTTCCTTATATTCTATAATAGAATATGTGGTAATCACAGTTTGGCAAAATCTTGTTCTGTCCAATTAAGCAGTAGTATTAAGGGTGACAAAGTGAGACTCTGTCTCAAAAATAATAAGTAAAATAAAAAAACAGTCAACACTAGGGGCTCTCATAGTCATCGGCCAATCTGAACACCTCGTTTCACTAGAAAAGAAACAGATGTAAATTCAAGTTTCTTGCCTCCTAGGTCAATGCTCTTTCCAACAGCATGTAGCCTCCTCTTTTACTAAGTGTATGTGTCTGGAGCCATGACATGAGCACAGCAATGTCCAAATATTCAAATGTTTTTGGGGCCAGGGGAGACTATTCTACATGTCCAATCCATCCTCCTTGGCAGATTTTCCTGTAGTCCAATTCCTATATCACTCCCTGTCCCCCAAATATCCCCCAGCTCCCTCTTCCATAGAAAGTAACAGCAGTACTCCCATTTGAGGACAATCTGGCCCAACCTGCCTATTCGTTGCAGGCATTTGAAGGCTTTGGATCAACTGATTTGGCTTTGAATGCCTGTCCCACCACTACATGCATGGGTACAAATTCCTTGTCTACAAAAATGGGACACAAACAGTTCTTACTTTAAAGGGGTTGTCTCAAAGAGAAAACCAGATTATGTTAAACACGTAGAAGCTCAATAACTATCGAGTCAATCTAAAAAGTGACTTTATTTTTAAGCTTTGAACTAGAGAAGGGTCAAGAGCGTTAAAGTCCCAGCCCTACCATCACGCAGCTTACCATCCAGGTATGAAAATAAACCCTAAGCAAGCAAGTAACTTCGGACACTGGTAAAAGTTAGGAGAAAAATAAATCCGTGCTGTGTAGCTGGTAAGGCAGAAAGAAGGGGGCGCCTACATTAGGAAAAGCAGACCAAGAAGAGCCTTTCAGAGAAGACGGCAGTTGAACAGTAGAAAGACCAGAAAGTGCCACATATGCGATGATCTGCGAGGAGAAGGGGAAAGGAGAGAAGGAGGGCCTGAGGCAGAATCAGCAAGACAGAAGGTCAGGGTGGCTGGAGGGAAGGGAGCGAGGAAAGGACAGAGGGAGGATTGTGGGGGGACCAGATCACCAGGAGCCCTGGAAGAATTGTGCTTTTATTAAAGAGCAATAGGAGGAAGCCCCTGATGGATTTTGAGCAAGATAATCAATCTCCCTCTAGAGATAAATCACAGCATTATGGTTCCATTATTCCCTTCCAGCGTTTGCGTTTAAATCTGCGGCACACAAACCTGGCAGCTGCAGCCAACGCGTGGAGCGCGCGCTCCAACTCATCTGCGGGAAGACTGCCATCTGCTGGCGGAAAGCGGATTCCCCGTTGCTTGTAGAAGTATAACTACATCATTCTACAAGACCCTAAGGAGGGAACATCAAACTGAAACAATCCTCCACCTTGCTCTCTGCCCTGTCTTCTAAAAAGTCCATGTTTGAGTACAGAAGTGGGTATAGATGGCCTACAAAGGAAAGGCATTTCTCAGAAGAAAAGAACAGATCTGGGGCTGATCAGTGGGGGCGGGACTGGGTGAAAGAAAGGTAGGCTAGAGCTTGAGAGAAATAAGGAAGATATTTTTGAGGACTAGCTGTCATGATGACAGGGACTTGGGAAGAGAAATGCCTCAAGAATATTTTAGGATGTTTTGCTCTGTGTTGGAAGGAACTCTTTAAGAAACTTCAATAAGACCCGTACTTTTAAGGCTTTTAGGTACACCACTGGGCAGTCCAATCAGATACTGGATGTGAACTCTAGGAATGTACATTAGGACATTCTTTGATATGGCACACGATCTGTCACTACTTCCCATTCTTCCTTCTAGGCACAGCTCCCTAGCCTGCACCCCACTGCCCTAGTTCAGGGTCATTTGAGCAAGAGATGAGAGAGCAGGACAGGGATTTGCTTGAGGTTGAGACGACAGAGACAGAAAAAAGACAAGTCCTTCCATCTGGTCAAACAATGACAATGTGAGATTTCAATTCAAACTAGTGCTCAAAAATAACATGTCCCCAAACTATTAAGGCAAAAGGCACTGTGCCTCCCCTCACACCTCTAAGTCTGTTCTTTGGTGACTTTTTTCCCCTCTATTTTAAGATCTATTTTTCATGTTCATTTTCACCTGATTTCATCTGTGTAAAGATGACACAGGCAACCAGGCCTCCACTAAGAGTGCTGGATTTGTAACTCACACCATCCATCAGGGTAAACACCAAACGAATCAAAGATTTAATTTTTTTTTTGAAAAATACTCTGAAAGAAAATTCTTCCATAATCCAGAAAGGCCTTCTAATTATATAACTTAATATAAAGCCATATTATTGATAAATTTTACTATAAAAATTTTTTATGGTGTAACAAAAATAAGCCAATACAAAAAGACCATCAACAAACTGAAAACAGTATCTCATATATATCCCATACAAAGGACGAATCTCCACAGAAATAAGGAAAAAACTTATCATGCCACAAGAGAAATAGCCAAAGGACATGAAAATATATATCCAAAAAGATGTTCAATATTACTTGTAAATGGGGAAATGTAAATTAAAACTTAATTGACAAGCTAGATCAGATTTTCAAAAAGCCAAAAGCTTAAGTACACACTGCAATAATGAGATTCTGGGGACACTTCCACTTTCTGTCAGGCACACAAAACACATCGATTCCTATGAGGGGCAATTTTGCTAAATCAAAAATACAAATGGATTTACCCTCCAGCAATCTCACTTCTGGGAATTTATTCTACAGATATACCTGCATGTGTACCAAATGACATGTGCTTCTAGCATAGAGGTGTTAATAATAGCACCACCCTGGAAGCAACCTGAAGGTTTAAACAATGGAACTTGGTTGGGCGCAGTGGATCACACCTGTAATCCCAGCACTCTGGGAAGCTAAGGTGGGTGAATTGCCCGAACTAAGGAGTTACTAGATAAACCTAAGCAAGAGTAAAAACTTATCTCTACTAAAAATAGAAAAACTAGCGGGGCATTTTCACAGCTACTTGGGAGGCTGAGGCAAGATCATTTGAGCCCAGAAGTTTGAGGTTGCTGTGAGCTATGATGTGACAGCACTCTACACAGGGTGACAGAATGAAACTCTGTCTCAAAATAATAAAAATAAAATAACAACGGAACAAAATCCATCTGCTTTAAAAAAACAAAACAAAACAAAAAACGAGGAAACACTGTATGTGCTTATATGGAAAGATATATTTTCCAGTGGAAAAAAGAGTAAATAACAATATAGAGTGTGCAACCCTTTGAATAAGAAAGGGGGGAAACAAGCAGGCTTTATAGTATTTTCTTGTATTTATATAGAGATACACAGAAATTAGTAGTTACCTGTAAAAGGTGAGAAGGGACTGGGTGAGGGCAAGACATTTCCTTGTATGTCTCTTTATACTATGTCAGTTTATGAACCATGTGAATATCTTAACACATTTCAAAAAAGTTTTAAATTAATAAAAAAAAACTAGCAAATTGCAGGGGCTCATGCCTATAATCCTAGCACTTTTGGAGGCTGAGATGAGATGGTTGCTTGAGGTCAGGAGTTTGAGACAAGCCTGGGCAACATAGCAAGACCATGTATCTACAAAAAATTTCAAAATTAGCTAGCCATGGTGGCATATGCCTGAGCTGAGGACTCTGAAGTTGCAGTGACTTAAGATGATGCCTACACACTAGGCTGGGCAATACAGCAAGACCTGGTCTCAAAAAAACAATTCTCACACAGTATGATCCTCACCCAAACCCCCATATATACCTGAGAGCCTGTTACTTTTAAGTTATTTCCCTAATCCCTCATAAACCCAGATTAAATACTCTGGGTCACGTATACTTGAGACCAAATCGTCTCTATCTCAGCCTATTTTAGGTAAATAACTTTAGTTAGTACTTTGGGTCTCTATTTTTCCTTAGCCTTTCTTCTATTACAGGTTATCATTGCCATTTAACTCAGAAAATGAAAAAATTGTCCTGTAGGACACTCCAGTCCACTTTACTTTGTGTGCTACTGATGTGCTATTGTTATGGACAAGTTCAGCCTTCTAGACACTTGGCTTCAAGGATGGGCTCCAAGTGAGAGTCCTGATAGCCATTTTTTGTTTGTTTGTTTTGATTTTGGGGGGTTTTGTTTTGTTTGTTTTGAGACAGAGTTTCACTCTGTTGCCCTTACTAGAGTGCTGTGCCATCATAGCTCACAGCAACCTCAAACTCCTGGGCTCTAGCAATCCTCTTGCCTCAGCCTCCCAAGTAGCTGGAACTACAGGCACCTGTCACAACTCCTGGCTACTTTTTCTATTTTGAGTAGAGATGGGGTCTCACTCTTGCTCAGGCTGGTTTTGAACTCCTGAGTTCAGGCAATCCACCCACTTTGGCCTCTCAGAGTATTAGAATTACACATGTGAGCCACTAAGCCTGGCTGGACTCCATGTCTTTCTTGTCCACAGCTCAATGCCAACTCCCTGAACATATAAGTGCTTAATGAAGTTCAACAACGACAGTCATAAGACAATAGAATGATAGAATCTACTCTAAAATTTGCATGCAACCTGCCATGTCTTAGTCATCTCTGCACCCCATAGGACACAGAACAGTGCCTTAGTAAATGCTCAATAAATGTTTGCTGGATGAAAGAATCTTCACTGATGGAGCAGAGGCATGGTGATATGCTGACTGAATGCCTAATGTGTAACTATTTTATGCAAGTACATGTATAAATATACTTAGTGTTTACTGAGGTAACTAAGGGAATTAAAATAAAAACTTACTATAATTGACAAGGAAGAACTGAGCACCTTTAAAGTAGTGTTTTCTAAAGCAGAGTCTGGAAACTTTTTAGACTGTCATCAAGATACTTCCCGCAGGCTACCATGTGCCCCACAGACAGGGAAAGCCCTCCAAAAAATGAGCTTTCCCACCTCTTAAAAACACTGGCTGACACTTGGATGATAGGAATTAGCCACTAGATGATCCTGGAAAAACTAGAGGATCCTAGCATCTCAGGCAGAAGGAACCACAAATCCAGATTCTGAAGCAGGGCAGGTGTAGGAACTGGCCTTTGGAGGAGGCAGAAAGGCCAGTGTGACTGGCTTACCCAGAGAAAGCAGGAGGGAGAAGTAGAGTAGGGATGAGTTCAGAGAGCCCAGGAAGCTCTAGGACAGGAGTCCTGCAAAACATTGGGATTGTTCTAAGAGCAATGGGAAGCCTCAGGAAGGACTTTGAGGGAAAGACATTGGTTTTGCAATAACCAAGGGGACTGCAAGGAGGCACAAGAGAAGCAGACGGACCACTCAGGAAGCCAATGTAGAAACGCAGGTGAGAGACTGACTAGCCACGAAGTGAAGCGTTCTTTTTGTCCCTCTAAGGGAGGAAACCCTGTAGTATTATATCTTAATCTGAAATGGAGATATCAGAGTTTTGTTTATATCTCCCCAAGGGTTGCTCATGACTCACGGCTTCTTTGTAAAAGATTAGATTCCGGAAACTTTACCGTAAATCCCTGCCCGTGCTTTGAAACCTCCAATGAGGGACAGTATAATAATTCCTTTGTCTGCCTTTCCGTAAAACCTATAAAAGGAAAGGAAGGGAGCAGCCTGGGGAGGAGGTCGGCCATTTTGGACTGTAGTTCCGCTACTGCTCCGCCGCTGAAATAAAGCCCTTCCTCTTTGAAGCACGGTTGTGTTGGGTGATTCTTTCTCTCCATTTGTCCTCCGTTTCCTGCAACACCTCCGCCGTTGGGATCACCCAGTGGAGAACTTACTGCCCTTTCGCGCTTCTCCTTCTCCCGTCACAGAACCCTACGGAAGTCGCAGAGCCGACCGGCGTCGGGCCGCGGACGTGGTGTCCCTCCGCCGTCGGGCGCCGTGGAACTCCTTTTCGTATCCTTCCACCCATCCCGGGCGGTGTTGGAGCGGCTCACAGGGGGCAGCGACGTGTCTGCGATGCGGCCAGCGAGGCTCCGCGACCATGAGGTGAGTCCGGGGAACAAGGTGGCACCGCGCTGAAGCCCATGGATGCTTATCGGACCCCGCGGCCGCGCGTGAGGTGAAGGAGAGAAGGTCGAAATTTTCTGAGCGATTAGAAGACAGCGGCTAAGTGCGCCTGAGGCGGGTTCCCGGCCTGTCTGTGGGCGCGAAGTGGCTGGGAGAATCCAGGAACATGGTGGTGAATGGCAGGAGACCATCTAACGACCATCAGCAGAATCAGTCAGAATTACAGCACACGGGGCAGGACGCTCTGAAGGTTGGCGGAAAGCGGTGGAGTGGAAGTCAAGCGTATGCAGTGATAATTCAGGATCTGGAGGATCGTTATGTACCATCTTCTAGAATGTCCACCAGTGAACTCTTAGAAAATGATGACGTGGCAACCAGTTTGGCTCTTGATCCCTATTTAGGTTTTCAAACACATAAAATGAATACTAGCGCTTTTCCTTCGAGAAGTTAGAGGCATTTTTCACAATCTGACAGTTTTCCTCTCAACAATCCTGTGAGATTTCAGCCTATTAAAGGATGGCAAGAACTAAAAGAAGTAATTGAATGTTTTAAGAAAGATGAACACTTGGAGAAAGCCTTCACATGTTTAACTTCTGGCGAATGGGCGCCACACTGTTTTACTCGACAAGAATAAAATGCAGGAGAAATTATTCAAGGAACATAATACATGTATTACTTGTGGATATTTGCAGGTGGACTTGAAATATTGCCATGTAATAGATACTCATCGGAACAAAATGGAGCCAAAATAGTTGCAACAAGAGAGTGGAAACTAAATAAAATAGAATTAGTTGTGTGTTGTATTGCCGAACTTTCAGAAGTTGAGGAGAACTTGCTTAGACATGGAGAAAACGACTCAGTGTCATGTATTCCACAAGGAAAAACTGTGCTCAACTCTGGCTTGGTTCTGCTGCGTTTATAAACCATGATTACAGACCTAATTGTAAGTTTGTGTCAACTGGTCGAGATACAGCATGTGTGAAGGCTCTAAAAGATATTGAATCTGTAGAAAAAATTTCTTGTTATTATGGAGATGGGTTTTTTTGAGAAAACGATGACTTCTGCAAGTGTTACATTTGTGCAAGATGGGGGACCAGTGCTTTTAAATCCAGAGTGGGACTACCTGCGTCTGCTCCTGTTGTTAATAGCAAATTTGGACTCAGAGAAACAGATAAACGTTTAAATAGGCTTAAAAAGTTAAGTGACAATCTGTCAGCTCTAACACTGATGCAAATACCGCTCAGGAAAAAGAACAATGCAAGTAAGTAAGGGAGATTTAATGACCATATATATGTATTTTTCAGAGAGTCTCACTATGTTGCCCTTGGTAGAGTGCCAGTAAAATATTCAAGTGTCAGACTCAGAGAGAACAGAACAGAAAATAAAAATTCAGGAGGTGGCAGCATAGAAATGCTGTTTGAAGTCATGAGTGTGGAAAATGTGTAAATAAAGAGAAAAAGGGTCAGAATGGAGCCTGATAAAATTTGTGAATGCAGGGAGGGCTCAGCAAATGAACCTGAGAAGGAGCAACCAGTCAGGGAGGTGATGAACCAGGAGGCTGTGGTGTCACAGAGGCACTGGGAAGGGAGTAGTGACTTGTGTTAAATGCTGCCCAGAGGCCAAATAAGATACTACTAACACTACTATTACTATGAGCTAATATCTACTGAGAACTTATTATGTACCATAATCTGTTCTAAATGCTTTATGAGTATTAACTCTTTAAAGTTTCTTCGCCATGCTAAGGATAGAGAAGAAACCATTGGAATGGTTTACACAGGGGTCAAATGAACATATCCTTTATTCAACAATAATTATTAAGTCCTAACTTGTTCCAGGGACTATTTGGGACACCGAGGATGAAAGAGAAACATTCCACTCTCATGGAACTTAATGTAAACAAGCAAACAAATTGAAACATAATACAGTCAGATAAGTATCTTCAAGAAAATGAATAGGCTAAAAATGTTCTTTTTGGTACACCCTTAGTAGGAGATGACAAATATTTGAGGGAAGACGGTCCTGACAGAGGGAAAAACAAGTGAAATTATCCCAAGGTGAGAACAAGGATGCCCATGTGGATAGAGAACAGAAGCTACAAGAAAGTGGTGGGACTACAAGGTTAGGGACGCATCAGATCAAGTTCAAGATTGGGTCAGTGAAGGGCTCCTGTAGGCCTTCCAAGGGCTTAAGATTACATACTACATGAGATGAGGTCTCATTCTGGTTAGAGCAGGAGACCTGCACGCTGTTCATGGTCTGAGGGACTCCTGTGACCACTGTATGTGCAATGAATTGAGGGACAACTCAAGAGTGGCAGTGGCAGCCCAGTTAGAGGCTACTATGGTGGACCAGGCTAGAAATGACAGTGCCTTACAAAGATGATGAAGCTATAGGTCAGCATTTCTCAACCTGTGGGTCGTGACCCACAGGAACTATATTAAAGGGCCACAGGGAAGGTTGAGAACCAATGCTATAGGTATTTTTAATTTTTTTTTTTTTTTGAGACAGAGTCTCACTTTGATACCTTTGGGATAGTGCCCGGGCATCCTAGCTCACAGCAACCTCGAACTTTTGTGCTCAAGCTATCCTTTTGCTTTAGCCTCCCAAGTAACTGGGACTACAGGCACCTGCTACAGTGTCCAGCTAGTTTTTCTATTTTAGTAGAGATGGGCTGTCATTCTTGCTCAGGCTGTTTGGGAATTCTTGAGCTCAGGTGATCCACCCACCTTAGCTCCCCAGAGTGCTAGGATTATAGGCCTGAGCAAAGGTATTAAGAAATGGTCATAGTCAGGATCTGGATAAAAGTTAAAATTTACTAATGGTTTAGAGGCAAGGTATAAGAGAAAACAAGTGTCGAAAATGATCCCAAGGTTTCTTGGAACCTGGATAAAGAAATAGTGGCAGCATTTGCTAAAACAGAGAACAAGAGAAAAACAAGTTTGGGTTGGAAGAAAGAGTTCAGTTGTGAACACATTAAGTTTCACATACCTAACAGATGTTCAGACACTTACACAAAATAGACAACTATTTTTAAAACTCTGGAGTTCAGGGGAGAAACTGAGCATAGAGATAATTCAGGAAGTTACCAGAATGTCATTAAAACTATGGAACTGATGATAATGCCCAGGGAATAAGGAAAGTTCAAGAAGATCTGAGCAGACTAAGCCATCACTCACTTCAACCTAAAGGCTGGGAAGAGGAAGATTTAGCAAAGGAAACTGAGTTAGGAACAATCGATGAGGCAGTGGTATCCTGGAAGCCAGGTGAAGACTTTTTAAGAAGTAAGGTGTGAAGGTATCAAATGAGTAAGATGAGGATGAAGAATTAGCCATTGAATTTGGCAAGGCACAGGGGTCATTGTGACATCAGCAAACACAACTTCAGCTCAGTAGAAGGGATGAAAGCTTAATTTTAAGTGGTTCTCAAGAGAATGGAGAAAAGAGTACGTGGAGATAATGACAAACAACTCATTTTTCTTCTAAAGCAAAACAGAGAAATAGGGTACCTATAAGGGTACATGGGATTAAAGGAAGTTAGGAGTTTTGTAGGGTTCTTTGAAATAGGAATTAGCGTGCATGTTTGTGTGCCCTTGAAATGATCTACTAGAGAGAGGAGTATAGTGATACAGGAAAGAGAAGCTAATTTTAGAAGCAGAGAGCTTAAAGTTAAGTCAGATGACACATGGACAATATAGTGAGAACTCCATCTCTACAAAAAAAAAAAAAAAATGAAAGAAAGAAAAATTAGCTGGGCATGGCGGTGCACACCTACAGTCCCAGCTACCTAGGAGGCTGGGTGGAAGGATCTCCTGAGCCCAGGAACTGAAAGCTGCAGTGAGCTAAGTGTGCCACTGTACTGCACAGCCTGAGCAAAAAAGGAAGACCTTGTCTCCAAAAAGAAAATAAAAATATTAGAAGAAGTTACATGGGCTCAGTGCCCATAGCTCAGTTGAGTAGGGTGCCAGCCACATATACCAAGGCTGGTTGGAGCCCGGCACAGGCCTGCTAAACGACAATGACAACTACAACCAAAAAATAGCTGGATGTTGTGGCGGGCACCTGTAGTCCTAGCTATTCAGGAGGCTGAGGCAAGAGAATCGCTTAAGCCCAAGAGTTTGAGGTTGCTGTGAGCTGTGATACAACGGCACTCTACCGAGGGTGACATAGTGAGACTCTGCCTCAAACAAAAAAAGAATTTACATGAACAGAATCCAGCATATATGTGGAGGCCTTTACTAGAAGCAAGGATAATTCACCCATTATTAACAGGAGAAAAAGAATGTATATACATATTACATATGTATTTGTAATATAATACAATATAATATATATACATATATGTATATACATTTACGTAATATATGTAAATGCCAGTAGTTTGGTAGATTTCATGGTGATATGAAGATCTTTTATGATTTCTTCTATTCTAGGCAGGGGGAAAAAAGCAAAATCATTAGTTAAGAGTGAGGAGGAAAGTATCCCTACATACATGCCTATAGACAAATTGTTACTTCATAAAGCGTGCTCATATTCAACATTACCAAAAATATGAGAAAATTGTTTTTTGAAGAGGCTGTTAAAAATTATACGCCACCAGTATTGAATGGGTATTATTTCCCCACTTCTCTCCAACATTTGGCATTATCAGATTTATTATTTTTGGCCAACCTGATGGTATAAAATAATAATATTTTTTTTTTTTTTGAGACAGAGTCTCACTATGTCACCCTTGGAGAGTGCTGTGACATCACAGCTCTCAGCAACCTCCCAACTCTTGGGCTTAAGTGATTCTCTTGCCTCAGCCTCCTGAGTAGCTGGGACTACAGGTGCCTGCCACAACACCCGGCTATTTTGTTGTTGTTGTTGCAGTTGTCATTGTTTAGCTGCCCTGGGCTGGGTTTGAACCTGCCACCCTCGGTGTATGTGGCTGGTGCCCAACTCACTGAGCTACGGGCACCACCCAAAATAATAAATTTTTAAAACTAGTTATTTGAATATTTTACTTGATTACTAAGATTGAATATTTCATATGTTTACTGTCCATTTTTATTCCCTGTATTATGAAAATAGCTGCTTTTCTGTTACATACATTGTATTAGGTTATTTTTTTTCTTCTGTTAATGGCTTATACAAGTTTTTTAAAAAAATATATCCTAGATACTAATTATTTATCTATTATATATTAAAATATTTGCTACAGTTAAAAAAAAAGAGTGGGGAGGGAGGGACAAAGGGAGGAGGTTTCAGGAAAGAGAGCACTATCCATGATTTCTATATTTGGGAATATTTGGGAAGCAAATTGACTGGGAAAATGTAACCTGGTTGCCAAGCACCACTGAGAGCCCACTTGAAGTTCCAGGCATGAAATCAAAGGCCAGTCAGCATAGTTGTTTGCCTTTCTCTTATCATTATCTGTTTTCACAAGTGCAGGATTTAACCAGGCAAGAATAACAGGGACAGGAAGTGATTCCACTGGTGCTCCATGGAATACAAGGTGTATAAGGACACACAGAGGCACATAAGGTAGTGATACATAATGAAAAGTTAGTAGGGACTTAGAAGTCCCTTTGAGGCTGAAAATTTGATAAGAGGTTCATAGAAGAAGAGTGAGCTGTAAAGGTAGGACACGGTTAGAGATTAGAATGCCTTAAGTAGAGATTCTGGGAATAGTATAGCAATTGACAAGGGTTAAGGTAGTGGGTACCGAAGATATGGTGAAGAACAAGATCATTCCAAGTGATCAGGCCAAAGAACTGAGGAGCCAAATGGAGCATCCACGTGGATATGAAATCTCCACGCATGATGAAGGGAGGCAGTGGAGAGAAAGGCAGTTTCAGTGGTATAGAGAGGAGAGAAGCCTAGCCGGGGCCGGCACAGTGACTCACACCTGTCATCCTAACATTGTGAGAGGCTGAGGCAAGAGGATCCCTTGAGCTCAGGAGCTGGAGACCAGCTGAGCAAGAGTAAGACCCCTTCTCAACTAAAAACAGAAAAACTAGCCGGGCATGGTGGCAGGTGCCTGTAGTCCCAGCTACTTAGGAGGTTGAGGCCAGAGGATCACTTGAGCCCAGGAGTTTGAGGTTACCGTGAGCTATGATTATGCCATGGCACTCTACCAGGACAACAGAAAAAAAAAAAAAAAAAAAAAAAAAAAAGTTAAAAAAACAAAAAGAAGAAGCCGCCTAGTCAGATGTGTTTGGGGAGAATGAGAGGCAAGGAAATGAGAGTGAGTCTAGATAACTCTTTTGACAAATTCTGCGTCAAAGAGAAAAGAAAAGTGGGTAGGAGGGGCCTGAAAAAGCCATGAGGTCAAGGGTTATTTCAAGGTATTTCTAGCGTATATGTGTATGCTCATGAGATAGATACAGCGAACACTTAGTAGATGCACTCTTTACATGTTTGATCAATGAAAGTTTTGTTTCCACATGAGACTATGTGCCAAACACAACAAAAATATCTTCTCCCTTTAGTTGGGGAAAAAAGATAAGGGATGTAAGAAAAGGTCTTCAGCGCTACAATAGAGGTAATGTTCAAGGTGCAACTCAGAGGGACGCAAGGACTAACTGCAGAGGAAAGTTGAGAAGGGCTTCAAAAGGAGGTAACAGGTCACAAGACAGCGGGGGTCGTCAGGTGGCAGTGAAGGAAGTAAGGAGACTCAGGTTCTCTCCTCATCAGCATGTTGACTTCCCCCTGGAGTTGCTCAAAGAGCAAGGAGAGGTGACTGCGAAGTAAGCAGATCACTGGCACAGATTTAAGTGCCTTTAAACCCCCTGGGGACCCCTCAGTTCAGATGGGGTAGGGTTAGTGCGGAAGGGGGCAGGGTGGGGGACCTACCGGGCAGGGAACACCGCCAAAACCCTGGCGGGGCCCTGGTGATGAGAGACGGGGAGAACAGCAGCGTGGCTTTGGGGAGCAGCGCGTCCTCCTCCGTGTCGTGGGACTTACGGGACAGGTGCGGCGGGGGCGGCTTCTGGACCCTGCGGGACTTGTGGGGTGCGCGCGGCTCCCGGGGCTCGTGGTGCGGGGGAGGCTCGGAGGCCTCGTGGTAGTGGACGCGGGGCTCCCAGGGGCCCTGGGACTTGCGGGGCTCGCTGGACTCTTCCTCGCCCCGGCCCTCATCTCTCCAGTCCTGCCCCTCGGGCTTCTCCGACGCTTCCTCCGACTCCCCGAGCTCCTCAGCCACGTTTCGAACCTTGACCACGGGGGGCTTCGGTAGGACTTCGGAGCTGGCGGATAGTTCCGTCGTGTCCGGCTCATCCGTGTCTTCCGACAGCGCGGATGAGCCTGAAAACTCCGGGTTCTCCATTCCTGCCGCTTCCCTGCGGGCGGGCGGGCGTCCAGCGCGGTGGGGCAGGGGCCGGGTCCAGCCCGCCGGAGCCTCCGCGCCCCCCGCCCCAGCCCCCTCTCTGCGCGTCGTCCGGTTGCCGAGGGGATGCGCGGTTCTCCGCGGGCGTGGGGGGCCACGGGCGCCAGAGGGGCGGACACGGGGCGGGAGCCTGCCCTGTCCCCGGTCAGGGGCGCCACGTCTCCACGTACCGGGTCGCAGGTGTCACCTTCCTTTCTAGGCGGCAGAGCCGCGACTCTGCTGGGTTTCAGAGGTTCTCCATACGCGCCTCTCTCCCCTAGTCACGCCAGGGGGGATTATTATCATTATTATTTATTATTATTATTATTTTAGGAGGAGATGTTGAGGTTGGTAGTATTGCAAGGCTCTCAACCACGGAGACTGATTTCCATCGGTTTCTAGTAAACGCACAGCAATCAATGACAGTTGTGCGGGCAGAGCAACACCGCGGTGACAGCTGGCACAAGCTTCACACTAAAGAAGAGTCTCCAAGTTAGATTTTTTTACTCGATCGTCACATGAAGTTCTATGCACAATCGCAAATAAACACAATTAAAAGAAGATTCATATACAACGTGTGTCTCGTTATAGGGTACTCCACCCACTGAAGTGTGCTCTAAATCTTTATTTTTAAAAGCATATAATTATCTTGTGAACAGTACAATGGTGTCCATTAGTTTATTAACTGTAATATCTTTTAAATACAGTATACCACAGTCTTTTTTTTTTTGAGACAATCTCATTCAGTTGCCCAGGCTAGAGTGCCAGTGGCACCAGCCCAGCTCACAGCAACCTGAAACCTCTGCCTCAGCCTCTGGAGTAGCTGGGGCTACCGGCACCTGCCACAATGCCCAGGAGATTTTTCTATTTTTAGTAGAGACAGGTCCGGTTCTCCGTCTTGCTGAGGCTGCTTTCTAACGAGTTCAAGGGCTCCTCCCACCTGGCTGCTGAAAGGATTGCAGGTGTGAGCCATGGTGCTCAGCCTATACCACAATTTGTGTAACCCTGTTTTTGATATACCCACCTCGGGTTTTTCTCATTAAAAGAGAAAAGAGACTTTAAAATTTAAAAGAGACTTCTAAAATGTAAGTGGCCTGGGCCTCTCTCAGTCCCTGAGGGACGCACTCGGTCATGGTCAAGGCCTGGCAGTGCAGTGCAGGAGTACAGACACAGTGGATGGACTTCCAGTGATATGTCAAGGAAGAAGTCATCTGTTAAACTATACGGTATACCCAAGTATCCCCTTTGCACATTACTGGGTACTCCTTGGATATACTTTGTCTCACAGATGCAAAGAAAAGTTAAAAGAGAAACAATTGGATTGTTGATGTTGTCCAGAATGGAACTTGGAAGTTCATTCTCAACTCATGCGTATATGAATCAAGAAATCTTCTTTGGACTTACTTTGATGTAGACATGTGCAGTCTACATCAAAAAATTCAAGAATTTTTTCAAGTTTCCCCCATAACTTGGAAAAAGAAGAAATAAAGCTATCATCAGATAACCTTAAAGAAAGAACCTAAAAAACAAATTATAAATTCACCTTAAAGAGGCTGGATGGCCCTGTAATCAGCAAAAATTATCCTTCACGAAATAAAATACCTTCAAATACCCCCCTCCCCCACATGTCAGTTTAAAGGAAGGGCGACAGCCTACAGTGAGTGTATAGGAGCAGAGTCATGGCGGAAGTCCAAGAGCATGGGACCAGCGTCTGGTAAGGGGTAAGATCTGCTGTGTCCTAATGTGGTGGGAAAGCAAGAAAGCATATGCAAAACCTGGAAAAGAGGGGCTGGCCTCCCTTTGTAACAACGGGCTCTCCCATTAACTAATCCACTCCTACAAAAATGACATGAATCCATTTATGAGGGCTTTACCCTCATGATCTGATCACCTCCTATTAGGTCCCACTGCCCAGCACTGATGCCCTGGGGATTAAATTTCCAACACATTCAGACCATAGCAATGTCACAGTTACATATTGTCACTCTGAGTTTGTACATCAACCTCATGAATCTAATGTCTTTCCTGGGAGAAATTTAGGAATCAGTCTCGATTTTCTTTCCCTCACCCCCACCTCCTATGCATCAGTGACTCTGGCTAATTCTGGGAATACATGTCTTTCCTCCATCCTTTTCTTTCCATCCTATCACCATTCCAGTCCAGTCCATCATCCGTGGATTTGGCAATGGCCTCCCAACCGATGGAACTTCTGTTTTCTACCTTTGCACACTTCAGTCATGACACTCAAAACCATTTCAGAAAAACACCAAGCTTTGTACTATAAGGTCCCCCAGGATCTGGCCCCTCTCTCTTCCCTTCTCTTCCCCTATGTTCCCTTCCCTGCCTTTCCCTACCCTTCTCTTTCTCTCCTCCCTCTCTCTCTCCTTTTTCTCTCTTTTTGATCTACTTTGGGCCATTCCACTCTCTATATACCAGCCTTCCTGCTCATTAATTCTGACTTGTTTTCTAACTTATCTAAGCTCTGACCCATTCTGGCCTTTTCTTACACCTGTTCCCACTACCTGGAGCTCACTTCTCCCCACTCTTTATACACTGGCTCTTTTCAATCTTTTAGGGATCAGCTTCAATATTACCCACTCAGAGAGGTAATTCCAGTCCACATTAATTTTAAAAACAGTTCCAGTCTTTATTGTCTATTTCAGCTCCTTGCTTCAACATACAAGTCATTTGCTAGAACATAAAGTTCGTTAAAGAGACATTTTCTGTTTTGATCATTGGTTTATTCTCAGTACTAAACACTGTGAATATCTGTCATTATTTCTTTTTTCAACCATCTTGCTACCTTGAGGAGAGAGTGAGAATGAAGCTGACCAGGGATTAGCAGGACCAGGACACACAGAGATAGTTTTATTATCTTTGAACCCTCAAACCCTTGAAATACCTACATTTCCCAGTATGATAAGCTAAAAAAAAAAATGCCTTTTTTGACACAAATATGAGCTGAATTCCCATTATTTTTAACTGAAAGAGCTCTGGCATGTTTTCTGGAAGATAGTTGCTCAAATAAACGTTTACCAAATGAATAAATGAAAAGGCAGATCCACTCTTAATATACTAACTGAACCTACAAGTTCTAGGCTCAGAAGGCTGGGAACAGACATCAGATTGTGGCAAGTTCTCCATGAGGTCTTTTGGGAGGACTATCAACCAGGCAGCCTCTTTGACAATATGTCAGACTGTCCTGGCTGAGTGCCATTTCCATTAGAAATGCCTGTGACGTGAACCTCCATCATTAGCCTGAGAGCATCTCAAGTAGAGGATCCTGCTGTATTCGTGCCCAGCATCAGGCAATGGCTGCCATATTGGCACTCAAAATGCACTGCAGGAAAGCAAGGAAGAACAGAGGTTTCATCACTGCCCATCCTGAAAGCTTTTAGGATTACCTTTGAAATAGGCATCCAGGAACTTATGTTTGCCCTGACCACCTTGGAAAACATAAGAGATAGCACATGGTATGAGCTCAGGACTGAAGTAGACTGCATCCAAATTGATCCTTTCACAGGGAGAAGACCAAGACAGTTATGGAATTTGTCCAGAGATTCATTCCTTGTAATCCTTGAGGCAAAGGCTGAAATCCAGGGTTTCTGATAACCCTGAATCATTGCGTGGTCCACCCTCTACAGGCCAGACAAACAGGTGTGACATTAGACACCCAAGTGGCTGTTGTGACAGAATACCATTGAACATAACCCTGCAGCACTGACTGTGTGAGAGGTGCATATGCCAATGTCTCATCTCTTAGAGGGCAATGATCATTTTGCACATGCGTGTGTTAAGTTTAATTTGGTTCCAATTTGACCTAAAACTTGATGGAGACAGCTATGAGCTAACATTGATAGGGGTTAACCATTTTCACCATATTTGGATTTTTATTTCAATACAGATTCCAAATTTTAAGATAAAGGATTTATAGAACAAACCCTCTTTTCAAATTCTTTTTTGTACAAATGGGATCTTGTTATGTTGTCCAGGGTGGTCTTGAACTCCTGACCTCAAGCGGTGCTCCCTCCTAAGCCTCCCAAAAGGCTGGGATTACAGGCATGAGCCCCCATGCCCAGCCCCTCCAAAACTTTTTAAGGAAAGGCACTAAGGTTAAAAGTTAGATTTACACAGTCTGTGTAGGTTAACATAGTTAACACTCTTAACAAAATATTTCTAGTAAAGAAAGCTTATCTACATATAAAAGCAAAATGTTAAGAACTTAAAAAACAATCCTCACAATATCCCTCAAATAGTCTAACAGGCTCCTAGAAGAGAAGATTTTCCTAATTCATTCTGAATGCTGTTCATTTTTATTTTCTCCATTGCTCTATCCTGATATTTCTTTACTACAAGGTTAAACAGATCCACATAAAGGAAAGATACCTGGATTTTTACTTGAAAAGAGGAGACTAATTAAAATATTTTCATATACATTTCACATCATTGAAAAATCGTAAGTGGGTAAGGGAATGTTGATGCTCATCTTCTGTTGATTAAAAATCTCAATTCTCCCTAACACATTGTTTTACAAATATTTGCAAAGTTAAAAATCTATATAAAGAGACAGTCTTAAATTAGCATTATATTTGTACAGCTGTCTCTTGGTCCTCAGGGACTGACTCCCTCTAGCTAAAGATGCTTAAATCTCTTCCATGCAATGGCTTAGTATTTGCATGTAACTTACGCACATCCTCCTGTACACTTTAAATCATCCCCAGGTTACTTTTAATACCTAATGCAACGTAAATGCTGTGTAAATGGCTATTGTACTGCATTTTAAAAATCTGTGTTTTTTATTGTCATTTTTCAGCTGGTTTTTGTTTTCAAATATTTTTGAGCCACAGTTCTTGAATCTGTGGATGTAGAGCCCACACATATAGAGAGCGGATGGCATATATGCCATGCATACAGGAAATAGGAAATGGCTTATTTTTTATTTGAAAGCTGAAGTCTTTGGCTTTAAGCCTGCCACTCAACACTCCCTAATGACATTTCCATCAAGAGCTGCACAGTCGGCCTGTTCCTGGTCACTGCACGTCTGCAGCCAGCTGTGCGATCAAGTCTTTGGCATCTTGCATGGTGGAGGGTATCTCTGAGCCGTTCTTAGTCAGGTGGGTACCAAACAAGAACATCTTCCTGTTATTTCCCACATCAGATAATGCCAGAGCTTCATGGATATCTGTAATGTGATAGGCTGTTTCAAGATCCTTCACCCAGATGGAAAAAGAATAGGAAAAAGCTGATTACTTTGGAATCCTTTTGTACTCTTGCTCATTGCTCTCAGTGACCCCATCATTTACATTTTTATTTGTTTGTTATTATTTGGGGAGGGGCAAGAAGACATTTTGCTGTGTTGCCAGGGCATGAGGGTAAGGGCATAACAGCTCACTGCACCCTCAAGCTCTTGGGTTCAAGTGATCCTCCTGCCTCAGCCTCCTAAGTAGCTGGGACTACAGATGCACATCACAACAGCTGGCTAATTTTTCTATTTTTTGTAGAGATGGGCAACATCTCACTATGTTGCTCAGGCTGGTTTTGATCTCCTGACCTCAAGCAATCCTCCTGCCTCAGTCTCCCAAAGTGCCAAGATTACAGGTGTGAGCCACTGTACCTGGCCTGACTCTACCATTTTTATAAAAATGATATTGTGACCCATTATTATGACCCCAGACAATGTTTGAACAAAAGTATTTTCATTAGAATTATGCTAGTATTTATGAGTTATCAAAAAAGTATTTTCTGGAATGAAAATAAGCCAATGTAATACCTTTATTTTCTAAACAGTACAATTAATCTGTTTCTAATTTTGTTTTTCCATTTTCCTTTAAATTTTCCAACATCATTTTAAACAGGATAAATTATTTATATTGCTATATTTAATAACAAAATCTGATTCATTAGCTGATTTTTGTCCAGGTGAGTTTTCTTTTCTGCTTATTATTTCTACTGGACAGAAAAAAGTGGATTGGCTGGGTGTAGTGGCTCATGCCTATAATCCTACCACTCTGGGAAGCCAAGGTAGGTGGGTTGCTTGAGCTCAGGAGTATGAGACTAGCCTGAAGAAGGGCAAGACCCCTTTTCTACTAAAAATAGAAAAATCAGCCAGCCCTTGTGGTGGGTGAATGTAGTCCCAGCTACTCAGGAGGCTGAGGCAAGATCACTTGAGCCCAGGACTTTGAGGTTGCTGTGAGCTAGGCTGACACCACAGCCTTCTAGCCTGGGCAGCAGAGTGAGACTCAGTCTAAAAAAAAAAAAAAAAAAAAAAAGAGGAATACAAAAAACAACCCATATGTATATCGTGTATATTTATTTAATGAAGTTCAACACACAGCTGTTAAATTCTTACTAGGAGGAAGGCAGGATACGAGGTATTATAAGGAACACGAAGAAGAATAATAGTCTCTACCCTGAAGAAGTTTATAATCCAGGAGATCTAATAAATATAAACTGAACATACCGCATATTGCTCAATATATTGTCCAATATAGCATATTGTGCTATCAAAAGTAGACTTGTATTAATATACAAGTATATGGTAGTAATAGAGATACTATTAGCACAATTTATATTTGCACATATTTTTACCTGTTTGTTTGCAAACACGACCAGAGGAAGAATGGGGTTTGCTCCAATTAGTCGATGAAGGTATTTCTTCGCTTCAGGTAATCGGTTATGATCTGCTGAATCCACCACAAAGATCAGCAACAAACCTTTGGACAGGTACATTTCCCAGTAGGAACGGAAAGGTTCGCTGCCACCAACTACAGAGAATAGTAAAGGGAGAAGACAAAAAAAAAAGAAGAAGAAAAATCACGGAAGTGTCCACGGAGGGAGCAGGCAGGGCACATCTAAATCTCTGAACATTGGACAGGTGTTCTGATAAAAACACCACCACGTGAGAGTGTATCTGATTCTAAAAGGGACCAGAGGAAATCCACGCACACATTTGTTTATGCAGGAGACAGAAAACCAATTTCATTTCCCTTCACCTTGTACTGAATAGTCTCTCTTTTCCCCAGCGGACTCCATTCCGGTGGTCATTTTGTTCCTCCTTGGGCCAACAACACATAACCTTAATTTTGTAGCTTTGTAACAGTATCTGGTATTTGACAGGACAAGCCTGCCTTTCTTCTTTATTTCCTCATGTGTCTTGGCTTTCTTCACATCTTTAATGTTCTATGAAATCTTTAGATGCAGTTTATCACTTTTTAAAAATTTTACTGGGATTTTTATTGGAATTGAATTTTATCTAAACATCAGTTTGGGGAGAATTAATATCTTTCTGATGTAATGTCTACCTACCCATGAGAACTGTATAACGTCTCCATTTTTTTTTAGGTCTTCTATCAGTGTTTTTCAATGACATCTACAACTTTTCTTCATAGAGACAGGCATGTCTTTTGTTAGATTTATTTCCATATAAACTATATCTTCATTGCTAATGAAAAATGGTACCTTTTACAAAAGTATATTACCACATGTTGGTGATTATAGAGATGTAATTTTTCTTTTCTAGAGATGAGGTCTCAGTCACCCCGCCTAGAGTGCAGTGGTGTCATCAGAGCTCCCTGCAACCCCAAACTCTAGGGCTCAAGCAATCCTCCTGCCTTAGCTTCCCAAGTAGCTGGAAAAACTATCTGGGCATTGTGGTGGGCATCTGTAGTCCCAGCTACATGGGAGGCTGAGGCAAGAGGATTGCCTGAGCCCAAGAGATTGAGGTTGCCATGAGCTATGACGTCACAGCACTCAAATAAAAATAAAAAATAAAATCACTTGGGAGGCTGAAGCAGGTGAACTGCCTGAGCTCACAAGTTTGAGACCAGCCTGAGCCAGAGCGAGATCCTGTCTCTAAAAATAGCCAAGCATTGTGGCAGGTTCCTGTAGTCCCAGCTACTTGGGAGGCTGTGGCAAGAGAACTGCTTAAGCCCAGGAGTTTGACATTGCTGTGAACTATGACACTATAACACTCTATTTAATTGCAATGTAGTCAGAGAACATGGTTCATATTATGCTCTTTGGAATTTGTTAAGACTTGCTTTATTGCCCAGTATGCAGTGGATTTTGGTAAATGTTTCATGAATATTTAAGAAGAATGTGTTTTTTAGCTTTGGATGTAGAATTTTTTTTTTCCTTGAGACAGGAGTTTCACTATGTTGCCCTCAGTAGAGTGCTATGGCATCACAGCTCACAGCAACCTCAAACTTTTGGGCTTAAGCCTCCCAAGTAGCTGGGACTACAGGCACCTGCTACAACGCCCGGCTATTTTTTGGTTATAGTTGTTATTGTTGTTTGGCAGGCCCAGGCTGGGTTCGAACCCACTAGCTCTGGAGTATGTGGCTGGCGCTTTAGCCACTGAGCTACAGGTGCCAAGCCTGGATGTAGAATTTAATATTGTCAATTATATCAAACTAGTTAATTGTGTTCAAATTTTGCATATCTTTGCTGAATTTTTTCTGCTCTATCCTCTCAATGATTAACAAAGACCTGTTGAAATCACTCACTCCAATGGTAGATCTGTCCATTCCTCCCTACAATTTAATCCCCTCTTTTTCCTTCCTTTCTTCTTTTTTCATTTTTAACTTTTTATATTTTGAGACTATTATTCTTAGCTGTATATTTGGTAAAAAAAAAAAAATTTGCTGTATATCTTCCGGGTCAATTGAAACCTCTTTCCCTACTAATGCTTTTATCTTAATGATTTGCTGATAAGTTTGCAAATTTTCTTGCCCACCATTTTCTCTTATCAAATTGAAGATACATTCTACTGTCTTCTAGATGACTTTGTTACAATTGAGAATATTGTTATCAGGTGAACTGACATCCCTTTACTCATCTTTTTTCTTTGGGTCTTTTTAAGTTTTTTTTTTTTCCTTCTTCTTTGTGTTCTATAGTTTTACTTCAACATGTCTAGATATAAGACAGCATCTATTTCATAGAAATTAAAAGATAAATCACACACACACACACACACACACACACACACACACACACCCCTTCCGTATATGTTAATTCATGTTCTATCATTAGTTCTAGGAAGTTCTCAGCAGCTACCAAATATTATTCTCTGTTCTGTTTTTCCTTTTGGAATACCTATTAGACAGAGGTTAGACTCTCCCATTCTATATTACTTGTATCTTAAACTTGCTTTCAGAGTTTCCATGTATTTTTCTATCTGTTCTAAAATCTGGGTAAATTTTTCATATTTATCTACTAACTCACTGATTTAATTTCTAGATAGGTCAAACTTAATCTATTGTTTGGTTTTTATTACAATAATTATATCTTCATTTTAAAAAAATGATACCCGGTTATTTCTGAGTTTGTTTTTATGATTCCATCCTTCATATTTACACTTTTTATTACTTTTAATATTTCAAACATAGGTATATTGTATTCTGCATGTGATACTGTATTTGAGTCTAATAAATGAAAACCTTGAAATATACATTTCCTGTTAATTGTTTCTGGTGATTCTCACTCACTGCGACTTATCTTCCTACCTTTTGGGTAATTTTTTTTCTTTTTTTGCAGTTTTTGACCAGGGCTGGGTTTGAACCTGCCACCCTCGGTATATGGGGCCAGTGCCCTACTCACTGAGCCACAAGTGCCACCCCAGCCATAAGAATTTTTTTAAATATTAAAATGGTCTATAGAATGTTGATGGAGAGATAAAATCAAAGTTACATATTAATATATTATTTCTATAAATAGGCTTTTACAATAAAACTTTGTCTTCCATCTCCTCCCTATCCCCCAAACACTCCCCACATGTTACAATATAGCACACTACCCAATATAGACACCAGGGACACTGTGTCCTCAAAAAAGACTCCTTAGAAGCCCTTCCTTGTAGCATTAAGAAAATTTACCTAACTTGATGGCTAAAATCTAGCCACTGTACAGATAAAAATATTTTAAATCTAGTAAGTTGCAAGCTTAAACAGCTATTCTTCTTCAAGGTATTGAGGATTGTGACACAAATCTGGAACATGGTTGGCAGTTAATTCATTTTTGTTGAACATGTACTACTTGGCAGTCATTATTGAATAAAACAAGAATGGCAAAGGCTACTGTCTAGTTGGGCAGACAGCTCATAAGTAAAAATTAAAAAGTGAATGTCATTAAAAAACTTTATGGACGAAGCAAACAGAGAAGAATGGGGGTACGGGTGGCGCCTGTGGCTCAGTGAGTAGGGTGATGGCCCATATACGGAGGGTGTAGGGTTCGAACCTGACCCCGGCCAAACTGCAACAAAAAAATAGCTGGACGTTGTGGTGGGCGCCTGTAGTCCCAGCTACTCAGGATGCTGAGGCAAGAGAATCAGCTAAGCCCAAGAGCTGGAGGTTGCTGTGAGCTAAGACGCGACAGCACTCTACTGAGGGTGACAAAGTGAGACTCTGTTTTTTAAAAAAAATAAAAGAAGAAGAATGGGGGAACATATTTAGAAAGAATTAGTTGACGGGGCCATTTAAGCTAATACGAGTACGTTGAGGAGCAAGTCATCCAGGGCAGGGCAAGGCGGGGGTAGTAAAAAGTATTTCCTACGGGAGGCACACCCCAGAAGGCCCCTGACAAAAGCAAGAAAGGAAGGGAGGAGCGCGGTATGTCTGGAATTCCATGAGGAGGTTGAAGAGAAGGGAGTTTAGGGAGGGACTTCTGGGCCATCACAAAGACTCTGGATTTTATCCCAAGCATGAGATCTCCATTGAAGAGTTTTAAGTTTGCAAATGATGGGCTTAAATATAGTGTTGAGAGTATTTCTCTTCATAAATGGGTGGAAGATAAAAAGGTGACTGCCGTAACTTAAGAAATGATGGTGTTTCTGACTCACATGGGAGCAGTGGAAAAGGAGCCAAGATAGGCTTTGGAGCCGGAAAAGTTCGGTGTCTTACGTGTTGACTGGAGGTGGGCACAGGAGGAGGAATCAAGAGGGACTTTTAGTTCTCTGGCTTGAGCAACTTGATGGATGTGGAGCCATTTACTGACCAGTGTATTATAGGGAAAGGAACAGATATGGGAAAAAATAAATATTTTGTTTGAACCATGTTAGGTTTGAGAGGCCAATTGGAAATTGAGGCGGGGCTATAAGGAGACATTTGGGTATGTTTGGGTTAGATAGACACATCTGGGAGTCATTAGCACATAGATGGTATTTACTGCCTTGAGGATGATTGACATCGTCCCAGGACAGAGTGTAAAGAGAAAACTAAAGGACGACTTTGGGTTTCAGCAACACTTAGACAGGTGGTAACTCCAGAATCACTATTCAGTAGGGGCTTCTGGACTGCCCTCCTGTTATAAGAGATCTGAGACTCATCTGTAATAGCAGTACTAGTACTTATACTGCGTGTTTATTTGCAATAGTACAGAAAGGAGACTGATGCAAAAGCCTTCCTCTAAATTCCCTTTATCACCACTGCCACTAGGAGCAAATAAAAAACCGTAACACGCTCCCCGCCCCATAGTGCATCCTTGTGTTAAACTACACGCACGTTCTAAATGTCTAGGAAAATCGGATTCAGCATGATTTTCCACAAGGACCCAATGCGGATAACATCACGATGGTTTAATATATAACGAAACGTGGCTGCCTTGTAACGAGGAAGCGCTTACTCTCTAGGAACTCCATCTGACTGTCTTCGATGTTGATACAAACTGCATTGAAACCTTGGGTGGGTGCCTCACTGTGCTGGACTTTGTTTGAGGCTAGAGAGTGGAGGACACTGGTTTTTCCTGCTCCATCCAGGCCCAGCACTAGGATCTGCTTATTTTTCTCCTGTGAAACAAAAGATAAACCAATAAGTACACCTTTGCTCTCAGGGTCTTGTTTTCCTGGCTCCTGCTGGAGTCCAATAACATTCTTGAAATTGTGAACAAAATTTCATAAATATTTTGTAAGTCTAGAACAAACTATACCAATCAGTTAATATTTTCTAATTACCCATGAGTTATGTGATATTAATTTCATATTCCTTCTCCATCCTCCAATTCCTAGTCAATCACATCAGTATTTGTTTTTTTTGTGGGTTTTGGCTGGGGCTGGGTTTGAACCCACCACCTCTGGCATTGGGGCCGGTGCCCTACTCCTTTGAGCCATAGGTGCTGCCCACACATCAGTATTTATAGGAGAAGCCATAGGTCATAGGGCTAATTTTCAGACTTTGTTTTGCTTTTTGAGTTTATGGCCATTGGAGATTGCACCAGCATTCAGTATGTTGCTCAGGGTCTAGGGACCTCCACGGTGCATGTATGTAGATAGTGTCACTCAGCACTTAAGAATCTAAAGCAGTGATTTTCAACTTGTGAGCCATAAGAGAATCTTAGGTGTGCCACAAAAATTTTTAAAGATCATTAATTAGACTCAGCACCGGTAGCACAGTGTTTATGGCACCGGCTATATGCACCGAGGTGGCGGGTTGGAACCCGGCCTAGGCCAGCTAACAACAATGACAACTGCAACAAAGAAATATAGCTGGGCATTGTGGCGGGTGCCAGTAGTCCCAGCTACTTGGGAGGCTGAGGCAAGAGAATCGCCCAAGAGTTTGAGGTTGCTGTGAGTTGTGATGCCATGGCACTCTACTGAGGGTGACATAGTGAAACTCTGTCTCAAAAACAAACAAAAAAAATCATTAATTAAATTATTTTTGAATGAAGTTCAAACCACAGTAAGTATATTCTCTTTTCTTTTTTTTTTGTAGAGAAAGAGTCTCACTTTATTGCCCTTGGTAGAGTGCTGTGCCATCACAGCTCACAGCAACCTCCAGCTCCTGGGCTTAGAAGATTCTCTTGCCTCAGCCTCCCCAGTAGCTAGTACCAAAGGCGCCTGCCACAATGCCAGGCTATTTTTTGTTGCAGTTTGGCTGGGGCCGGGTTTGAACCCACCACCCTTGGTATATGGGGTTGGCACCCTACTCACTGAGCCACAGGTGCCACCCAGTATATTCTCTTTTTAACTCTTTTTTTTTTGGTCGGCATAATTTAAGTGTGCCATGGAAGTTTAACTACAGGTTAGAGTGTGCCCTGAGAAAGAAAAAAGGTTGAAAAAACACTAATCTTTAAGATGTCATATTATTATTAATGTCTCTTCTCTTCACCATTGAACAACTAGATTATAAGATCTTAGGGCCAGGCACCCCTCTTATACTTTTAATGTAAGTATCATGATTAAGTGAAAAGGCTGAGGTTACAGAAATTGTTAAAACTGGTTCCAGTCACCAATGACTACTTGTTTTAAAAGCTGATGCTAAAACCTGACGAAGTGAAAGTGAGCTTAGAAAGAAGTATTCTACTAACATATCGGCCTTAAAAATTTTATGGCAAATGATTGAAGGACAAGAAGGGAAGACCAGGCCAGGCATGGTGGTTCATGGCTATAATCCTCGTACTCTGAGAGGCCAAGGCAGGTGGATTGCATGAGCTAAGGAGTTGGAGACCGGCCTAAGCCAAGAGTGAAACCTTGGCTCTAAAAAAATAGCCAGGCGTTGTGGCAGGCACCCAGCTGCTTGGGAAGCTGCGGCAAGAGAATCACTTGAGCCTAAGAGTTTGAGGTTGCTGTGAGCTATGCCGCCATAGATCTCTAGCCTGGGCAACAGAGTGACATTCTGTCTCAAAAAAAGGAAAAAAAAGGTTTGAAGTGCTCAGAAATGTGGCTTCCACGGTGCAAATTTTAATGAAAATAGTAAATGAGCAACAATACAGCCCCACATTTCATTAATTCTAAGATGCATATTTGTCTCCATACTTTCACATCTGGGAAATCAGGATGTTTTACAATCACACGTGCCATATTTTGATTGGCAGCACATTTTTCCTTTGTTAGTGGTACCTGAAATAATGGCATCTGAAATCCTATGAAATACTGTGTTAAAAACAATTCTCCACTCCCTATCCAAACATATTGCTCCCTAACCCCATCTCACGTAGAAATTCTGCACTCACCCATGCTTTACATTTGGCTTATATTTTTACTCTAAAACACATCCTGAGATTGGCTCGGCATCCATAGCACAGTGATTATGGTGCCAACCACATACACTAGGGGTGATGGGTTAGAGGCCAGCTAAACACAAATGACAATTGCAACAAAAAAATAGCCAGGCGTTGTGGTGGGTGCCTGTAGTCCCAGCTGCTTGGGAGGCTGAGGCAGAGAATCGCTGGAACCCAAGAGTTTGAGGTTGCTGTGAGCTGTGATGTCAGGGCACTCTACCCAGGGCCACAGCTTGAGACTGCACGCTCCTCCCCAAAACAAAAAGAAAGAAAAGCTGAGATTATCGTAAATCAAGAGTTCAGACACCAAATGTAATTCTCAATACCACTGTTTTTTGTCAAAAGTTATTCCTCTAGCCACATATGTAATCTGCCTTTTAACAGAGATCAAATCTATTAATCATTCAAATTGTTTAGAATCAGAAGGCAGCTCTGTGTCAAGCTGGCTCAGGAACTCTAGGAGCACAGAGGCCGTGGAGCTGGCCCAGGAACTCCGGCCACACAGAGGCCCTCGAGCTGGCCCAAATATTGCCCCGTCTGGGCACTGGTGGTCTGAAAACAATGCCAACCACAGCATTGGTGGAAAGGAGTGAGAGAGCCTGAAAACACTTCCTGCATAATCACAGGGACATCTGCACTAGAATGTTTATTGCAGCTTAATTCACAATCACTAAGACTGGAAGCAACCCTAGCGCCCATCACCTCATGAATGGATTAACAAACTGTGATACATGTATCCCATGGAGTATTACTCAGCCATAAAAAGATGGACTCTTTACATGTTTTGTATTTACCCGGATGGAGGTGAAGCACATTCTTCTTAGTAAATTATCACAAGAAAGGAAAAGGAAGTTAAGTATCCAAAATACTCAACAATAATACAAAAGCAATATATAAACAACTACATGCCCACAGTAAAGAAAAACAAATATATTGTAGTGGGGGGGGAGGACAGGGGAGAAGGGAGGGTGGTTGGCAAGTTCTCCCCTATGTGCAATGGAAGGGGGTACAGCACACCCCCGGGGCGAAGGGCTCGGCTACAGCTTCACCTTTACCTTAGAAACAAAAACAATGAAACTAAACATTTGCACCCTCCTATCAATTTGAAATAAAAATTAAAGAACACACATCTTGCATAAATTCGGGAACGCGGCCCCTTCTGACAAAGAAGGGGAGGGTTGGGGGCTGGTTTCTAAGTGTTGTCGGGGAGCTGGTGCTCTGCGGTCAAGCGCAGGCAGAGGCCGGTCCGCTGAGACCCCTCGTCCCCGGCACTAGCGTCTGGAGGGTCAGGACACGGACAGGGCCGGGGCGAGAGTGCGCAGGGGCCGCGCAGTGGCGGCTCCGGGCTCGGCACAGGCGCCACCCGAGTGCGCGCGGCCGGCCGCGGACGTCACAGAGCCGGCGCTCAGCCCGCCGCCCAGCGGCCCCGGCGAGGGTCCCCGCACGGCCGCCTACCGGAGGATGGAGCTGGGTCCCCGCCAAGGCGCTGATGCTCGTCTCTTCCTCTTCTTTGCACTGGGGTGGTTCCTGCTCTTTCTTCGCCTCCTCCCTTTTCTCTCGACTCCTTTTCTCCTTCTCCTCTTTTTTCTTACCCTTCTCCTCCTTCCCCTTCTCCTTCCCCTTCATCAGCTCCCCCGACGCCTTCCTTTTCTCGTCCTTTCCTTTCCCCCTAATTCTCTCCTTCTCGGTCTCCTTGCCCTTCTCCTTCTTCTTCACTTTGCCCCTCTCCATCCCGCAGGTGCTGTCTCTTTCCCCACCCCGCGCGCCCGCGCGCTAGAGCGCAGCCCTGGGCCCAGCCGGTGTGGCTCCCGCGGCGACGCGCGGGGGACGTAGAGCCGCGTGGCGTACACGGTCCCCGCGGTCACCGCCGGCCCGACGCGCACGGACGGCGGCCCGCGTCTCCCCGGCGGAGCAGCCGGCTCTGAGCCCGAGGAGTCCAGGAGCGTTTGCCTCGGAAAGCGGATCACCTCGGTAGGGCAGGAAAAGCGCTCCTAGGCGTCTCCTGCTAAAGGGCGCGCGACAAGATAGCGACATTTTGTCGGGCCAGGCAGTGTGTCGCTGAATCATTTTCCACGCGGACCGCCTGTCGAGCGATCTTAGAGTCTGACCTCTCTGGCTTCAAGCCGGGGCCAGCTCAGCCGATGTGTCGCCGACCCGCAGATTCCTTGGGACGCCATAACCCTGAACACCCCCAAATTTCCTGCCTTCCTCCAGCTTGCAACCTTGAGCCTGGAAAGCAAGGTCATGTACACTCCCCCTGTCTGTCTGGTGTAAGCTCCACTAGGAGTGCCTGAGGCTGCTACCCAGGATCGCTGGTTAAGGATAAATTAAAGAACGCGGATGAGACAGGTTGTTTAGAATTTGTCGTATTTCCTTTTTAAAAAATTCCTTGGAGAGGAAAAAAAAATTCTTGGGAGAGTAATCAGACTGATAAAATCATAGCTGCCAGTAATGCCAGGTGTTAAAACCCAAACTAAACAAAATAGGCTGGTCATCTGTAATGATCTAATATGTAGCAAATGAGGCACCTCTGGGAGCTTTTCAAAGGTGGTGTAGTATTTCTTTTCTTTCTTTTTTTTTTTTGCAGTTTTTGGCCGGGCTGGGTTTGAACTCGTCTCTGGTACATGAGGCCGGCACCCTACTCCTTGAGCCACAGGCGCCACCCCCTGTAATATTTCTTAAACTAGTTGAGAAGCATCTGCATCATTCTTCTTACCTTGTTAAGCTTAACTCTTTAGTTAAGATCATAATTTAACCCAATTACTTTTTCATAAACAGATCCTTTATCAGATCTGTTTAAAATAGATTTGCAAGGAACAATGAATGAATGGCAGGTTCCAGAAGGCCTGAGTGATGCAATAGTTTTTAAGGTTAGCTCTTCCCAGTAGTGTTGAAAATGCTGTGCTTAGTGACATGACGAATTTTCTGTGGAGACTTAACTGGTTTCTCTCAAACGGGGGATTGAGTTTTGTGGCTGTGCTAGAAGGGATAGGACACACAATTTTAGAGAGTTGGCTTAAAATTCTTAGATTCACTAACCAGGAAGTCCTCCATAAAATGCTAACACCCAAAACACCTTAATCTATATTCGCTGCTACAATATTTTTATTTTAAAATGAACCACAGTGAATGGATGTTATCCATATTGGTTTTTATAAACGTATACATACACACACACATATATATACATACAAAATATGTGTCACTTAAAGAATTGTCAAAAAGAGGAAATAATTTAGAAAGTTAATGTCTTTATACTTGATTTGACAATTATAACTCATTTATTTGAAGTTTCAGTTGGTTGCTTATTCATGACTAATACCAATGGTTCCAGATAACAATGACCAGACAGAGAACTGTAAGTTGTTCTCTATTGTTTTCTGTTGTGCCTTGGATCAAAATTTTCAACAATGGACAGTTTTTGCCAAGATTTTGTTGCGTGGTTAAACTAAAAAATGGTCATCCCTCACCACAGAAATTAAATGGAATCCCAAATAACAAATTTACTAACAATTATTCCTATTAGTAAACAGAAATAGTAAATATATTCCTATGGGGTATATATTCAGAAGGAATAAATATCTGTTACTATTACCAAAAGACTGTTCTCTGTAGAGCTCAAAATAAGTATTCTGCCATAATAAATCATTCTTATTTTTAAAAGATCTCTTGTGTATATGCTGCTGCAGATTCCAATTATGCTAAATAGAAAGGCAACACCTTTCTGTTCATTTCTTACCTTGTAAAGGGGGAAGCTTTTTTAAAAACTTTGAAGAAGTTCCAATAGATAGGTTCAGAGTCAAACGTAGCAGCACTTTATTAACAAAGATGGAGTAATATGATCACAAGGAAATACTCTTAAGTCTAAATTAAACGATACCGTGGGCAGCACAGACTGAATACGAACAGGGGTAGGCATCCTAATGTGTCTGTCTCATAGCTGTTCAATGTGAAAATGGCTGGTAAGCAAGGAGAGACAACAGCAACATTTACACCACAAATTGACTGCAAAATACTCAATTACTTTGAGAAAGGTAATGAATGGTCATAATCCATAACTATAAAGAGTATCTATGAAATGGGCCAAACAGTCCCATAAGATTTTAATACTCTGTGATATGGAACTCGGGTACTATTTCCTCTCTATGTAAGAAGTCTTTGCTCATGTTTTCACAGTCCAAATACATCCCATCTGACCTCAGAACACTGGATCCAAGAGTCAGTTTCTGCAACATTGACATAGTTTCCTTGAGGCCTTTCATAGTGCTAAATCAGCATGTTACCATATCTGAAAATGATCAGGGGCACAAAGGAGCCATATATAAATAAGAAAATTATCTCATATTCCAGTATCACATGACAGATTTTATGGTCAAAAGGATTTAAGAAACTTATTTTTCTTGTGGCCACTCATTTAACGAAATGAAGAACACCAGGTATTAAGAAGGTCTCTTTCTGTCACATGTTATTTCTAAGTGGATATTTCAGAATGCTCAGAAGATTCCACTTTCAGTCTCCAAAGGCCTCTTAAGACATAATTTAAAGTGGAACGTAAACAGGAGTAAGTATTTTCAGACTAGTTGAAACAATGGAAGTAGATTCTGTTTAAATCTTGGGACGCTTTGGATAACATGCCTTGTTTGCAAAACTGAACAAACATCAAATCAGTACACAAAGGATGCAATAGATACCAAGGTAGACAAATGCCCAATTATTTTTAGTACTCATAACCTGTTGAAAGCTGGGCAGTACAAATAGGCCAAATCTCAGTAGGCAGAGTTTGAGAAAGATGCTGTCCTATTTGATGCACAAGAAATTATTTTATGAAAATATGGAGAGAGAAGAGGGGGTAGTTCTGTGCTTCCAGCTGTGTTACCTTTATTATGTTCCTAGTGTCTCTGAGACTAGTTTCAAAACAGCCTGCAACAAGAATGTTCTCATCACCAGCCACCTTTTCCACCTTTCTTCTTTTTTTGTTGCTGTTTCTTTTTTGTTGCTGGAGCCCCTGCAGGTTTCTGGTGTCTTGGGGGTATGATGTTACTTGCAGAGGCAGATACTGTTGCTGCACTGCCAGGTCTTGGGGAAGTGGGTGGACTGCTCACAGTTTTACTGGCATCCCTAAAATTGTCAAATCAGATAAGTTGTGGTCATTTGTATGTTTGACAAAGGAAAAGCCTATAAAAAATGAATGTACATGGATTTTTACTTATCACTCTTAGCACTTTCCCACACATTTTCTTTCGAATATAATTTTTACTTTTTTACAATTAAAAGTGGTATATGGTACATGCCAACTTCTAGAAAGATTAGAAAATAAAACATTTTATTTATTTATTTATTTATTTATTTATTTTTTGAGACAGAGCCTCAAGCTGTCACCTTGGGTAGAGTGTCATGGCATCACAGCTCACAGCAACCTCCAACTCCTGAGCTTAAGCCATTCTCTTGCCTCTGCCTTCCAAGTAGTTGGGACTATAGGCGCCCACCCCAATGCCCAGCTATTTTTTGGTTGTAGTTGCCACTGTTGTTTGGCAGACCTGGGCTGGATTCGAACCTACAAGCTCTGGTGTATGTGGCTGGCACTTTAGCTATTTGAGCTATAGGCACTGAGCCAACCAAACATTTTAAAATGACTTATAATTCTTCTGTTTATCTAGAATACTTATTTAGTGAAATGACTAAGTGTATTTAATTTCCTTCTGAAACTAGTTTTTCTTTTAGTTTTTACAATACAATCAAATAGTTTTAAGTATTTACAACAGAATATAATCAAATCAGAAATGTATTTTCTTTCCTTTATAGACAAATATTGTAAACATTTATGAAAGATACATCACTATACTTTTCATATTTAACATATATTAACAGATTCTTGCTAATCGCTTTGAGTTGATTTCTGAAACAAACAGCTACGTTCCAAGTGAGCTAAACCGTGCAGCAATAACTTACAGTTCAGATGAAGCTCCTGCAGTTGCTCCCTGGGTCCCTTTTCCTATCTGATCCTTCTTTTTACCCTTCTTTCTTCCTCTGTAGTAAGAACGTTCCCGCATTGGTAACCATCTTTCTGGATCTGGGGTAACCTTTGGGTCATAATTCTTAGGCAGTTTTCCTATACAATAATTGATAAAGAAGAGATGTTTCCATAATATATTCAAGATAATCTTTTTAACAATGTATCAAGCCTGGGAATAAACAACAATATAACTGAAATATTGGGCAGTGCCTGTGGCTCAGTGGGTAGGGCGCTAGCCCCATATACCAAGGGTGGTGGATTCAAACCCAGCCCCGGCCAAACTGCAACAAAAAAATAGCCAGGCGTTGTGGCAGGCGCCTGTAGTCCCAGCTATTCGGGAGGCTGCGGCAAGAGAATTGCCTAACCCCAGGAGTTGGAGGTTGCTGTGAGCTGTGACACAACAGTACTCAACCTAGGGTGAGAGAGTGAGACTCTGTCTAAAAAACAAACAAAAACACATATATATGACTGAAATATTAACTAAATCTGAGAAAGTTTTGTGCAACCTAGCAAGGGAAAAGCCTTATTTCCAGGTATGACATAAAATTTAGAGGACATAAAGGAAATCTCATATATATCTCTATAAAATTTTTTTAAAGATTTCTTTCTTTTTATTTTTTAGTTTTTAGGCAGCGTCTCACTCTGTCGCTCTTGGTAGAATGCTGTGGCATCATAGCTCACAGCAACTTCCAACTTCTTAGCTTTGATACTCTTGCCTCAGCCTCCCAAGTAGCTGGGACCACAGAAGCCCACCACAATAACTGACTATTTTGGAGATGGGGTTTCACTTTTGCTCAGGCTGGTCTTGAACAAGTGAGCGCAAGTAATATGCCCACCTCGACCTCCCAGAGTGCTCGGATTACAGGTACGAGCTACTGTGCCCGGCCAAAAGATTTCTAAAAATTTAAAAATGTACATACTGAGTAACACTGAGTGGATTAAAATACTTAATACATAAAGAATTCTTGCTAGTCAATATGTAAATCACTCAAAGAAAAAATAGGCACAGTTAAGAGTGCCAAGAGAAATAAAAGTTATTAGTCAGCTGAATTAGTTCAACCTCACTAATTAAAAATGAGAAGCATAAAAAAAATTCTATCAGTAATACCCATAGTGTTGGTGAAATGGTTAAAAACACTCAAACACTACTGGCAGAAATGTATACAGCGTTTGTGGAGAGCATTATTCTTTTTGGCAGAGATGTTGATCTCGCTGTACAGTCCAGGTTGGTCTTGAACTCCTGACCTCAAGTGATCCTCCTGCCTCAACCTCCCAAATTGCTGGGACTACAGGTGTGAGCCACCACACCTGGCATGGGAAATGATTTAATTTGGTAGTACCAGTCAAAATTTATAGACTTCTAGAAATTTCTCTACAGAAACTCCTAAGACAGAAAGTATTAAAAAATGTTCTCTCTCATGCCTGTAAACCTAGCCCTTTGGGAGGCCAAGGTGGGTGCATCGCCTGAATTAAGGAGTTCAAGACCACCGTGACCAAGAGCAAAACCCTGTCTCTACAAAAAATGCAGAAAAAATTAGCTGGGTGTAGTGGTGCACATCTGCAGTCCAAGCTACTCGGGAGGCTGAGGCAGGAGAATCGCTTGAACTCAAGAGCTTGAGGCTACTATGAGGTATGACACCACAGCATTCAACCCAGGGTGACAAAGTGAGACTCTGTCTCCCCCCCAAAAAAAAAGAATATTCTGTGTTATTTTTTAAAATATCAAAACAACTTAAATGTCTATCAATGAGAATGACTAAATCAATCATACTATACCCACATTATAATAAGCTATATAATCAGGTTAAAAAGTGAAGTATATCTACAGTTAATAATCTATAAAAATGTTCTTCACAATTCATTCTAAAGGATTAAAATAAAATATCCTGACTAAGCATGCAAGTGCATAATTATGTATATGTTTCTGTATATAAAAAACAGTGAAGTAATCATCTTTGGGGGCATAAATTTGTAATAGGGAATTTTCCACAGTTTATACCATTCTACAATAATAAACATCAATTACCTTTGATTTTTTTGTTTTGTTTTGTTTTTAGAATGAGCATACATGACTTGCAAGTTTTAAAAATTGCTCATCTGGGAACCACAAAAATAGGAAAGCAAAACTGAAGGTTATTACTTTCTACAGTTACCCGCTAGTTTCTTGTAGTATTACCAATACGTAAAACAAACACTGAATTTTTACCAATTTCCAAGTACTATGACAAAGTAAAGAACTGTAAGATTTCTTTCTCATTAAAGATAGTGGACAGAATGAATGAAGAATGGGAGACAAGTGATTTTTTGTTTTTAGTAGGGTCTTGCTCTGCTGCCTGGGTTAAAGTGTAGTGGCGTCAACATAGCTCACTGTAACCTCAAACTCTTCATCTAAAGCACTCCTCCTGCCTCAGCCACCCAAGGAGCTGGGACTACAGATGTGTGCCACAACACCCAGCTATTTTTTTTTATATTTTTTGTAGAGTCAAGGTCTCACTATTGCCTAGGCTGTTGAACTGTTGGCCTCAAGTGATCCTCTTGCGTCCGCCTCCCGAAGTGTTGGGATTATAAGCATAAACCAACATGCCCAGCTGGACAAGATATTATCAATAAAATTTGGTTGGAAAATAAATGGAGTGGTAATAAATTTAGCTAAGACTTGGGAAACCTGTATCCTAAGATGGTAGTGGGCAAATCAAAAAAAGTGTTGATTCATACTACAGACTCCCCCAAAACTCAGGAACAGGTAGATGCTCCAGGGCACTTCTGAGTAGGTGAAGCCCAAGCATGGTAATCTCATCCACTCTTGCTGAAGATTTAAAACCCAGTCCTAGTCAAGCAATGCATGGCATCCCCCTGGTTAATGATTTAGGGATGAACACTGACCTATGTTGGCCTAATCAGATTAATGAGAAAGGCTTGCCAAGTCTGGAGAGGCCCTTTTTGTCCCATTGGATATAAATGACAAATTTGTGGCCCTGTTTCCAATAAACACCTTTGACTCTAATAGGATTCAGTTTTGTGGACAACAGATCAAAGAGATACAAATACTGGATCAACCAATCTTGACGCCAATATTCTCTAGATCGCCAGTTTTATAAGTACAGACAGTGCCCGAGTTACAAACATCCAACTGATGTATGACTCGCACTTAAAATCAGAGGCTATTACAGGTAGTAGGTAAGTGTATTTGTTCCAACTTAAATCCGAATTCAACGTAAGAACAAACCTATAGAAGCTATCTTGTTTGTAACCTGGGAACTGCCTGTAGTAAATTTTTAAAAATCAGTTCAATGGAGTTTTATGATATTTGCTGCCAGAACATTCTAATGCATAAGGGCTTACCAGGTACCGGATATCATTCTAAGAGTTTCATTACATGTTATCTCCTTTAATCATCTAAGGTCTATTCTACCATATTCCATTTCACAAATGAAAAACGCAGGCAGGTTATGTTAAATAACGTGTCCACAGTCACAGAGTAGCAAGAACTAGAGCAACCAACTGAAGTTAGGTACTCAAACTTGACAAGTACGCTCCTTAAAGTAATGAATGTTAACTACAGTCAAGACAAAATCAGTGCTCAGAGATACAAAAAGAGGAAACAGTATATTCACATCCAAAGATTTCTCTTATAGAAAGGAATCTGAGGATTTTTTTAAAAAGCCTTACCCTTCTTCTTCTTCTTCTTCTTTTTTAAATCTCCCTGCCTACAAAGAGAAGAAAATTATTATCTTTATGAGAAAATATTTATAGAGCTTTTTATGTGTAAAAGAGTGAGCTGGGCAGTTTATTGTAAAGGTATTTAAAGTTGGAACCAGCTCCTCAAAGCAAACAAACTAGGTGGGATATTAATTCAGGTTAAAGTCAATCAAGCTTCAGATACTATAATTTTTGGAAGTTTACAAAAGAGAGATGACAACTATTTTCAGAAAACAGATACAAATTACATTGAAAAAATTAAGTGACACATTAAGTCTATGTAAAAAGGTAAGTGATCTGCACAAACATGAAAATCTACAATACTTTGGTAAACTACCCTAAGTTTGGCAAGACTTTAGAGAATAAACTTACTCAGAAGAGCATGTATAGGTAAAATACAAACAAACAACATCTCTGGAAAGCGATGCAAAACAAGTCAGATTGGTTATGACCCCAGAAGGAGTAGGTAGGCAGGGGTGAGAGGAAAACTTTCTTATCTTTTCAATTTATTAATTTTCTTTTAAATCATTAAAACCTATATTAAGTATACTGACAAAAAGGTACTGACAAGGGCATAAGAAATCAAGAAAACACTTCTACCTAATTAAGCATTCTGAAAGCTATAGTGAGAAGAGGAAGACATAGAAAATGTTTCTCTGTGTATACTCAATCACGACACCCCTCTGTAACAGCGGTTCTCAACCTGTGGGTCACGGCCCACAGGAACTGGAGTAAAGGCTCGTGGCATCAGGCAGGTTGAGAACCACTGCTCTATAAGAACTATGAACAATGAACTAAAAAGATGAGATGGCAACAACTTCTGCCAAAAGTTCATTCTGTGAGTCATTCAATTGTACAAGTTCTTTCAGGATATCCTGAAGAAAAGAATTCCGTGTACTGTATCTTACTTTAGTGTTTCATCTCTTAACCAGATTTTGCAATAGTTCTCCAAATTATCTCCCTACAAATCACACTCCACAGCCATACCTACAATTTACCAAAGGTTCTCTGCAATTTCTTCTCTGCCTTTGCTCACCCTTTGCCCACCTCATCCTCTTCATCTTCCTTAGAGTCAACACAATTACCTTCTCCATGAAGCCTTTTGAAACCTCCCAGTAACTTAAGTGATACTCCCTTAGTATATTCCTCTGTATCCTGCAACCTTTATCGCAACTACTGTTTAAATTTATTTCCTTCTGCTGGGTTTAAGTTCCATTGAGAGCAAGGACCATGGCTTATTTTTCGGTCAACATCTAGTATAAACCTATCACATAATGTATCGTCAAAACAAACTAAAATGTTAGTATAAAATAAATGCCTGAATTCTGTGCTGCAATTTCAACACTTAAAAGTTAATGTAGATCTTAAAGACTATCTAAGGAAAAGGAGAGACAAGATTAAGGAATTAGAGAAGACTATATGTGTTCTTAATAGTTACCCAACCTTATTTTTGTGGAGAAAAAAATATGCTAAAAATATCTGAATGACTATATTTGAGAATCCATTTAAGACCTGGCTGAAATTTATTTTATTTTGGGGTTCCTGATAAGGTTTGAAGTTGTAATCATATGATAAAATGGAATTTGGAATAAGGTAACTCTTTGAAACTCTACTTCTTCATTAAAGTTTCTTCAAGTTACTATGAGGATGACAATGCTTTTTACCAGATAGAGTTTACAATGGAGGAGATCAATCATATATTAGTTGCTGATGTTTTCAAATTTTTAAATATTTTTTAAGTAAGGAAACATTTAGATTTCAAAAGGCATTTCAAAAAAAGAGAAAAAAGTGAAGTTATGGAAGTCATAAAACTGAGAGAGTGCTTTGTCTCTTCCATGGTCTATTCATTCTTAGTCAAAATTAGAATCTTAAAATTTTTTATTTTTATTTTTTAGAGACAGTCTCGCTTTATTGCCCTCAGTAGAGTGCCGTGGTATCACAAGCTCACAGCAACCTCCAACTCCTGGGCTTAGGCAATTCTCCTGCCTCAGCCTCCCGAGTAGCTGGGACTACAAGCGCCCACCATGATGTCCAGCTATTTTCTTAATTGCAGTTCGGCCGAGGCCAGGTTTGAACCTGCCACCCTTGGTATATGGGGCCGGCACCGTACCCACTGAACCACAGGCGCTGCCCAGAATCTTAAACATTTTACTATAGGGCTCTGCCAACTGTTTTTTTAAGACAGAAAGATAGAAGAGTAAGAATCAGAATTTGACTTCTTCAGTAAACGAAGCTGGTTAACCTTTTCTCCAAATCAGCAAAATAAATCACCTGAACTTTGATTCAGAAATACTAAATGATGTACTAAATATACATCAGTAACTTACAGGGAATCTAGGGCACATCCAGCCTATGGAAGATAGTGCATAAAAAGGATGAAATCAGACTACATTTAATACACAGAAGATCTCTAAGATTTACTAAATAAAAGCAAGCTGGAAAACAGTAAGTACAATATAATCACTTTTCTATTAAAAAAAAAAAACAAACCAATCTAAGGAAAATATTTGTAAATCACTTGTGTGTGTGTAAATGCAAAGAAAAAGACTGGAAGGATTAATATTGGAGGTTAATTTGGGGCTGGAAGAAAAGGGGAAAAAGAGGACCAAGAGCTGGGTACAGTGGGAGAGAAGAGAAAAAGAGAAAAGGACACTAAAAGTTTATTCATAGCAGATTTTTTTTTCTTTTTGAGACAGAGTCTCAAGCTGTTGCCCTGGGTAGAGTGCCGTGGCATCACAGCTCACAGCAACCTCAAACTGTTGGGCTTAAGTGATTCTCTTGCCTCAGCAGCCCAAGTATCTGGGACATCAGGTGCCTGCCACCACGCCCGGCAATTCTGTTGTTGTTGTTGTAGTTGTCATTGTTGTTTTACCTGACCCGGGCCAGGTTTGAACCCGCCAGCCTCACTGTATGTGGCTGGCGCCCTACCCACTAAGCTATGGGCGCTGCCCTATAGGGGATTTTTATAAGAATGTATTCTTAATTTTTTATATAATTTTAATTCAGCTTTAGAAAGGGAAATCAGAATATTGAAGAAAAGATCTCTGTACTCTCACATTTACTGCAGCACTATTCACAGTAGCCAAGAGTTGGAATCAACCTAAGTGTCCATCAATGGATGAGTAGATAAAGAAACTAGTACATGTGTAACAAAATATTACATAGCCATACCATTGTAAGAACTAAATCCTGCCATTTGCAACAACATGGATGGAACTGGAGAACATTATGTTAAGTGAAATAAGCCAAGCACAGAAAGAGAAACTTTGCATGTTTTCACTCATATATGAAAACTAAGTATTAAAACAATTGATCTCATGGAAAAAGATAAATAGAATGATGGATACCAGAGGCTGGGAAGGGTAGTGGGGATAAAAGCGGGATAGGTGATGGATACAAAAATATAGACGGAATGAATAATACCTGACAGCACAACCAAGTGACTATGATCAATAATAAGTTAGGATATACCTTAAATTAACTCAAAGAGTAGAACTGGAATGTTCCTGACATAAAGAAATGATAAATGCCTGAGGTGATGAATATCCCAAATATCTTGATTTGATTAATACATATTGTATAACTATATCATAATATCAAAAGTACTCTACAAATACAGGTATTATGTACCCATAATAATTCAAAAATTAAGATAAATTAGTAAAATCACCACGAGAGAATGTTTCAATGAAAAACATTACCCTTGCTCCTTTGGTTGACTATCTCCAGTAACTTTTCCACCCTTCTTCCGGATGTAGGTAGCACCAGGAGAATTTTCAAGAGCCTCGACATCTACTTTTAGAGACATACTATCCGATGAGGGCAAGTGTTTACTAAGACTGGGATAGAACGGAGTTCAGGAACACTATGTATACATATATACACACACAAACACACATTAATATTTTTTATACACACACACATATGTGCCAATATATCTATGCCAATAGAAAAAAACATGTTCTTTTTGTTTTTTTGTGACAAGAGTGTCACTCTATTGCCCCAAGCTACACTGCTGTGCCATCAGCCCAGTTCACAGCAATCTCAAACTCCTGGGTTCAAGTGATCCTCCTGCTTCAACCTCCCAAGCAGCTGGGACTACAGATGTCTGCCATGACACTGGCTAATTTTTCTACTATTAGTAGAGATGAGGTCTCACTCTTGCTCAGGTTGGTCTCAAACTCCTGCGCTCAAGAGATCCTCCTGCCTCAGGCTCCCAGAGTGCTAGGATTACAGGTATGAGCCACTGTGCCCAGCCCTACTCTGTCTTTTCTTGATGCCCTTCAACAAAAGCAAAAGATGTTCTACAATCTATACAACAAATCAGCAAGTCTTATCAATTATCTAGCATATACAATATTCTGAAAGAACCCGAGGAGTCATGAGTCAGTCATCTATTCCTTAATGTAGTCCAAAATGGTGATAAAGAAAACTCTATCCCAAAACAACTACCAAGCTTGTTAAACAGGCTTGTTCACTACCAAGGCTTTGACTTGAGACTGCTTAGCTTCTACCACCTCATCTCAGTTTTTGGAACACACCCTGGTTAGAGGAGCATATATGATCCAAGCTTGATCACTCAGGGCCCTGAATCCTCTATCAATAGTAACTGTTTGAGATGGGCTTGTGAACTAAATATAGTTTCATCATAATAGCATTTCAGAATCATGCACATGTACCCACATAACATATGCCCTTCCTTTCCTTCCTTCCTTCTGCTTGGCTTGAACCTTGAGGAATATAGACTGTAACCTGCTGACATTTTTTCTTCTGGATCAAACTATACCCCAAGTTGGATCTATCACTGCATTTTTCAATCACAGTGATCACACTGATCAATACGTCCTTTCAATCACATTGATCAAAACATTCTTATTTTTGTTTTTACTTTTACTAGTTCAAAGCGGGGTTTTCTTGTTGAAATTTACAACCAAAAAAGCCCTGGTCAAAACGCGGGCCTGGAAGAGCTGTATTATGCTACTGGGGAACTGTCTGGAACAAACATCAAAAGGATACGCTTTGGCTTTCTCTGGATCTACAAGTGAGTAAGCAGAAATAAGCTGCGCCAGGGTATGAATATCCTTTGGATTTTGTCTAAAAGAAGAAATAAAGTTACTGAACACTTTAGAAAGCTGAAGAAAGTAATAGGAACAAAGAAAATAGTGCCCCCATATTAAGTAGCAGCAATAACATGTGCACTGATACATCACCACCTTTCAGAACTTACTTCCACAGCTGTTCTAGGTCACTAATTGCCTCCTTTTTTCGCCCATATTTGAGTTTGAAGTTTGCAGCTTCTCTTATCAAGGACAAATGAGCAGGAGATTTAGGCTACAGTTTAATAAAAAGATAAAAATATTTTAAGTTAAATAATTAGCAAGTCAATAAAGTTACATTCATTAGACATTTAAAAATGGTCCTATCCATTAAATTCCTTATCTTAAATGCCTGGGACAAAAATCACACGTATATAAGGAGCTGGACAGACAAATCAGTGTAAGTAATCACCAATTTAGGAATGTGAAACACAACCCATCTGTATTTAGATTATCTACAACTGGAAACATTCCCTTATAATCAAATCTTAAAAGATACGCCACCACGGTTATTCAAACATTAATTTAACAAAATACTTCCCAGAACACTGATGTCCCTCCAATACTAATAGTGCTAACAGTGTAAAGCCACCTGTGTGTGTGTGCATTTGTAGGCTGGATACTGCCTATGCAGATCCAGATCTATATTGGAAAAAGTGAAGCAGCGCCTATAAATAAAACACGATATGGCTCGGCGCCCATAGCTCAGTAGTTAGGGCACCAGCCACATACACTAGGGCTGGTGGGTTCGAACCCAGCCCAGGCCTACTAAACAACAATGACAACTATAACAACAAAATAAAATAGCTAGGTGTTGTGGAGGGTGCCTACTGTCTGAGCTACTTGGGAGCTGAGGCAAGAAAATCACTTAAGCCCAAGAGTTTGAGGTTGCTGTGAGCTGTGACACTACAGCACTCTACTGAGGACGACATAGTGAGACTCTGTCTCAAAAAAAAAAAAAAAAAAGACATGATAAATAATTTTTCCAAGTACTAGTGTTCCACTAATTGTTACCATCAGGGGCTCTCCAGGCATTTGAGATGAGCCCTGGTATACGCAATCATGTACTACTACCATTCTTATTTCTTGAGATGACACATAGAGACGCATGTACACATACAATAAAGAAGTTTTTCTTCCCATTTTACCATTATTCCTTATTTCTAGTAACTTTATTTGAATGTGGTGTACTGAAAAAAATGAATTTGATAGTCTAACAACATTCTGTTTTTAAAACAATGACTTGCAATACTTCAGTTATCTGAAATCGAGTTTATTATTGCAGCTTTTAATTTTTATGTAAAAACATGTCCTCATAACATTTTACTCCATTTATTCACCTGATGGCTCTGATACCACTGGATAGCTTGTGTGAAGACCTCAATGGCACTGTCAATATCTTCCTCATGGCTGTACATAGTCACTAATGCAGACACCTATCCAGTCAAAGATAAAAACCAATCAGTAATATTTCACCTTCCCTCACCATGCTATTTTGAAAATGAAGAACATTAAATAGCAAATAATGATTGCTAGGCTCTCTGCCAGTATCTAATTTATCATAAAAATTACTTTCTTTGGAGACCATAATAGTTTTATTCTTTGAAACTGATGAACAGGCCAGGTGCGGTGGCTCATGCCTGTAATCCTGCACTCTGGGAGGCTGAGGAAGGTGTATTGCTTGAGCTCACAGGTTCAAAACCAGCCCAAGCAAAAGTGAGACCCAGTCTCTACTAAAAACAGAAAACAACTAAGGCAAGAGAATTGCTTGAGCCCGGGTTGGAGGTTGCTGTGAGCTGTGACACCATGGCACTCTACCTAGGAAGACAGCTTGAGACTCTATCTAAAAAAAAAAGAAAAACCATGAACAGTGTTTTCCAAATATGAAGACATATACACCTTTCCTCTGAAGTAGTGCCAGTTTACAAATTATTTGGTAAGTACAGAAGCTGAGAGTGTTTAGAAACGTGTCTTTATACAGTAAGACACTGCTGGACGTTCAAGCACATGATCAGTGAAGCATGTAGCAAGCAGTGCGGCTGAGCGCCCACCACGAGTCCACGTGGCCTGAGCGGCATAAGCCAGTAGGAAGGCTGCCTAGTGGTGGAGGGACAGACAGCAAGGAGGCTGACCTGGCTGGTGTGGAGGGGAAGAGCATGAGAAGCAAAGGGGTATGAGGATAGAAAGGAAATAGACAAAGCTGAATCTTTAAGAAAAATTAGCAGAACTGATAAACCTTTGGCCAGACTGTTAAAATCAATATCAGGAACGAGAGAGTTTCTATAAATATTAAAAAAAAATAAGGAAATATTATGAAAAACTTCTATAATAGTTGTTGAAAAACAAATTCAACAACCTAGATGAAATGCATAAACTCCTTAAAAGGTAAATGGTAGCCAGGTATTAAATATTAAAAACATTTTATTTTCAGCCATATGGCAGGGTGGCCATAAAGTTTATGTGCAATTTACCAGAGCGTGCAAAACTGAAAGTGCACACGAACTTTACAGCCACTCTGTATTTGATCCTTAGGTAAAGCAATTATAGTATAATCCTTAAAATGTGAATCTCAAAAGAGAAAGCACTAACACATTATTATGTATTTATTGAGTGCCCAGAGTAAGTAAGCTGTGTTAGAGGATACAAACACGAGTGAGCCAGTCCCTGTTCAAAAGACACACGTACTACCACTAAGGAATTAGTCCCTGCTGTGAAACAGATGCCTCCACAGCTACATTAGTGATCTAAACCTCTGATATTTGAGTAATCAGAGAACTAAAAACTAAATTTGTTGGCCACTATTACTAAATTATTTTAACTCAGATCACACTGATGATGGATAAAACAGATTAGGCTGAGAAATTCCCTACAAAGTCTGAGATTCTCTGAGCCGTTCATTGACAGATCGTGCCTGGGACGTGTGACTGAATAATAAAATCAATACAAAGCAGAACACAGAATAAAATAAAATTTAGACCAGGTAACCATTATCAACTACTGTTCCTACCTTATGAATACATAAGGAAGTAGAAATTAAAGGGAATACAAAGGAACATTAGACAAACACGTGAACTTCTAATTCCAGTCTTCTCAGGTTTTAGTTATGGACTCACCATGCCTGGTTTATGCTTTAACTCTTCTATGCTCCTCAGTATTAGACATGCTTTAGAAATATTACCTTAAGAGATTAAAAACAAAATCAGAATCACACTGACAAAGACATATTTAAGATTTTATTTTTTTATTTCTCCCCCGTTTCTCCTGAGGAAAGCGATCATGAGTCATGTTTCCTAGCATCTCTAAATACACAGCTTTTGGCGTTTTGAGGATAGTGGACTCTGTTCATTGCACAGATAAGGAAATTTGAGTTCTAAAGAAACAACAGATCTTGCTTAAGCTCATAAAGAAAGTCAATGGTAGAGTTGCTACCAGAGGACTCCCAACTCTCAGTCTCGTGACTTCTATTTCATCTTTTTTGGACTATAACTTGAAGGTGGCAGTCTTTTCCTAAAGGCCTTGAAATACGTTACTATACCCATGAGTGATGGAAAATTTGCTGTGGTGTTAAAATTCTACTCACTGCAAACCTTATAATAACTTAAACATTCTAGTCTTAAAAAAAAAAAAAAAAAAAAAAAGACAGACTCAAAGGAACTTCAGGATGATACATAACTCTTGCAAAAACAGACACCAGGCTGGGTGCGGTGGCTCATACCTGTAATCTCAGCACTCTGGGAGGCCGAAGCAGGTGCCTTGCCTGAGCTGAGGAGTTCAAAGATAGCCTGAGCAAGAGTGAGACCCATCTCTACTAGAAAAAGAAAAACTAGCCAGGTTTTTAGCAGGCACTAGCAGGTGCCTATAGTCCCAGCTACTTGGAAGGCTGGGAGGATGAGCCAAGAGGATGCTTTAGCCCAGGAGTTTGAGGTTGCTGTGAGCTATGATGTCCCAGCACTCTACTGAGGGTAACAGAGTGAGACTCTGGGTCAAATAAAATAAAATAAAATAAGCATTAATGAGGAAAGATAAAAAGGAGGGTAAGGAAAAAAAGAGAGGCAAGGAGAAGGAAACAGAGGAGGAAAGCAAAGAAATGTGAGAACCAGGTAACAAGGAGACCAGCAGTCTTTCAACTCTGTTTTCATTACTGCCCTACTAAGGAACCTTTTAAGAATTAAAAAAAAATTTTTTTTCCTAATTGGCAACTCTTTTCCCCTCAAGCCATAAAATTTATTTTAGGCATTGAGTAAGATTCTTTTTGGCCAATTACTAATACAATTGAGAATGCATGCTCTATACCAGAGCTGTCTGATGGAACTTTCTGTGAAGACGAAATGTCCTTTATCTGCTCTAATAGAGTAGCCACTAGCTGTATGTGACTACTAAGCTTCTAAAACGTGGCTAACACAACTGAGGAATTGAATTTTAAATTTTATTTCATTAATTTAAACTTTTTTTTGGAAACAGGATCTTACTCTGCTGCCCAGGCTGGAGAAAAGTGGTGTGATCATAGCTCACTTCCACCTCAAACTCCTTCCGCCTCAAACTTCTCCCATCTCAACCTCACAAGTAGACATGCATCACCACCTCCAGCTAATTTTTAAATTTTTTTTGTAGAACTGGAGTCCTGCTTAGGTTCATCTTAACAGGCTGGCCTCGAACTCTTGACCTTCAGCAATCCTCCCACCTCACCCTTCCAAAGTGCTGGGACTACAGTCATGTACCAATGCACCCAGCCTAATTAAACTTAAAGTAGCTACATGTGGCTCGTGACTACCACATTGAACAACACAGTTCCAGATAATCACTCGAAATTGGTTCAAAATCACAGACAAAAGCACTGGCAATTTTCTGTAAGATTCAAACATATCAATTCTCATTAAATACTATTCCCTTCCCCCCACGTTAAAAATACAGGTGGCATAGTATAAATGAAGTTAAGATAAAGGGGCAAGCTGAAACATTCTGAAAAGTTCATAAGCAGCTACTGCTAAAAAAAAAAATTAATTAAAATAAGACATTCTGAAAAGCTGTAAAGTCATCTCTTTCTTATTTCATGCAAGTATTACCAAGTGATAGACATAAGCATTTCTACATGTCACTTACTCAGGAAATTTAAGTAGTGTGATCTTTTGGAACAGGGAAATCCTTTGCTTATACTGACTTTCAAGGTACAGATTGATAATCATTCTAACAATTTAGGAATAACCCAAGGACAGGACCAACTACTTAGTACTAAAACTGTTAAAGATCATACAATATAGCTTCATGTGTAAAGCATTAATTATTATGCTTTACCATTACACAAAAAATTGAACATCACATAGTTTATAACAGTGGTTCTCAACCTTCCTAATGCTGCAACCCTTTAATACAGTTCCTCATGTTGTGGTGACCCCCAACCATAAAATTATTTTCGTTGCTACTTGATTTTATGGTTGAGGCACTGTATTAAAGGATCGCGGCATTAGGAAGGTTGAGAACTACTGGTTTATAACAAGAATCATTCCAACTGTATGTTTCTATTAAAATTTTTTTTAATTTCAGATTCATATGAGGACACAGATGATTAGGTTACATTGTTTGCACTTTTTAGGTAAAGTCCCAGTTATAGTGGTGCCCTCCCCCCCCCAGGTGTGCCGTACACCCTCACAGTTTGCCTGTCAGGTGGGAGCACACCAAACCCCCTCCTGCCTCCCCTCTCTCTCCTCCCTTCTACTTGAGTTTGTCTTTTTCTCTTGTGTGGGTGTGGATTTGTTCATCTACTGGTTTCATATTAGTATCGACTACATTGGATACCTGCTTTTGTAATATATCACCATTCTTGTGATATAAAGTAATACTATAATCATAATGAAAATCATCACCAATACCTTGAGAAATTTTCAACTGTGCCATGGTCAGCTTAATTTCAGCTGCATTTTCTGGATGCTGATCAGAAAACTCCTAAAAGGTTTTTGGTTGAAGAAAATAAAATCACATTCAATTTATGTAACGAACTGTACACATTACAATTATTTATCTCAGCTACAAAAAACTTAAAATCTAGTTTTAAATCATTTAACTTGTGGTTTGGGGTCAAAATCTTATGGGAAAACTTTATTCAACACCCAGTTGGCTTTAAGGTATGCTCTGAAAGTAAATGCAATAATGTCAAGTGTCCTGGGAGTCACCAACAGAGAAATACATTGTTCCTCAGTGTCTGCGGGGTACTGGTTCCAGAAACCCCTCCCAGGTCAAATGCTCAAGTCCCTCATATAAATGTTGTAGTATTTGCAGATAACCTATATAGTCCATACACTTAAAATGTCTATATTATCTATAATATCTAATACAACACATTAAGGTATTAAGTATGAAATGTCTGATTTTCTTAAGAACTAAGTTTGATAAGTGATCTCTCTGACATTTCACTTCAGTACTTTTTAAATTTTTTTTTTAACTGTAAAGGTACTTCCCCATTCTTTCAAACACACATACATTTTGGCTTATAATTATCTGTCAAATTTTTTTTCAGAGCAATTTTTGTGAGACCATCGATAAGCAAAAAATTCATGTTATTTTTGAGTATGAGTTCCGTCAAGGAACCAATGCAGCAAAATATCAACGAAGTTGTTTGGGAAAATTGTGGCTAGTGAACCCATGGTATGTTGACAGTTTGAATTCTGTTCTGGTTATATTAATCTTGAAAATGACCTACATAGTGATCTGAGGCCAAGGTGGATAACCATGAGCCAAAAGTGGTAGTGGAAGCAAATCCATCTCAAGCTGGGCATAAATTAGTAGTAAAGTTTGATGTTACTATTCCAATATTGGACCAGCCGAAACAAATTAGCAAAGTAAAGAAGCTGGATAGATGGGTTCTGCACAAATCAAATGAGTATTAGAAGAGAAATCATCTCAGTGCTTGCCTTTCTTGGCTGTTATGACATAAAGGCTAATTATTTCTATACCTTATGTGATGAAAAATGGATTATTTTTGACAATCACAAGCATTTGGCACAATGGTTAGATAAATAAGATGTGCTGAAACATAGTCCAAAACTAAATATAAATCAAAAAAGGCTACTGGAATCTGCACAGTGGTCCAGCACTGGTACTACCCACGACAGCTTCATGAAGTCCTGCTAATAGATTACAGGGGATGTCTACTGCAACCAACTGGATGAAATGATGAAGATGCTTATGATGAAGCAACCGAGATGGTCAATGGAGATGGGCCAATCCTTGTGCAAGACAACACTCGACCACATGTCATACAAACAATACTGCTCAACTATAGAAGCTGGACTTGGAAATCATCTGTCATCTACTATATTCATCAGACCTTGTAGCAACTGACTGCCATTTCTTCCAGACTTTGGACCATTTCTTACAAGGAAAAATATTCAATTCTTGACAAGGTGTGGAAAATGTCTTTGGCAATTTAATCGCCATTCACTCTCCAGGCTTCTTTACTGCTGGTATAAACAAGCTACTGTATAAGTGGCAAAACTATGTCAATGGTTCAGGCACATACTTAGATTAACTGTACTGCCTCTTGTTTGAGATATAATAACCTTTTTTTTTTTTTTTTAGTTAATTACCTGATAAATGCTATATAAACATTTTTTATATTATATAGGGAATAATGATAACAAAAACCAAGTCTGTATATGTTCAATGCAGATAAAACTATGCATTTTTTCCCGAATATTTTGTTTGACACATGGTTGGTAGCATCCTTGGATATAAAACCTGTGGACACAGAGGACCAACTATGATAAAGATGACTAAATATATATATATATATTTTTAAAGAAGACACTCAAATGATGTCTCCTGACTGAATGTCCCTACTAGGCAACTCTGCCTCTCAGGATGGTCCAGTCCAGTTCACACTCAGGAAATTCAAACATGTAATAGAATACTAGGTTTAGAGGCTAATAAAAATGAAGGCAGTATCTCTGCTATTGTTTGAGGTTTTGGACTGGGACTCACTAGAGATCAGATTATTTATTTATTATTTTTTTTGAGAGAGAGTCTCACTAGGTCACCCTGGGTAGAGTGCTGTGGCATCACAGCTCACAGCAACCTCAAACTCTTGTGCTTAAGGGATTCTCTTGCCTCAGCCTCCCAAGTAGATGGGACTACAGGTGCCCACCACAATGCTTAGCTAGAGTTTAGATTATTTAAAAAGCAGTTCTTGTATTATAGCCCTAAAACAAATCCCTAACTCATATTAAACAGAACTCCAAATGAAAAAGCATTTTTCAGGGTTTATGAGAAATACTACATTATGCAAATTTATACAAAACAAAGCTATAATCTAAGAATCAACTACAGTGACAATGGAATTCGTCTAGTTGGACACAGCCTTATTAGTTTACCCATCAAATTTACATGCTTGTAGTTTATCATAGCAAAATGAAAATGAAACAACAGAGCAAATGCCTGACACTTTGTTCAAGTAATTCCTTTACCTGAAGCAGCTCGATTGCTTTTGTATGCTGTTTTTCACGGCAGAGCTGGGCAGCTTGGATTAACACAGGCAGGAGACGCTCAGGACTTTGGGACTGTAAACTGGCAGATATTTTGCGGCATTGTTCTGCCTACAAGATGCACCCCAAGCCCCCAACAAAAATAAGTTGGTTAATTAAATTAAATGCTAAATGACAAAAAAATGAAAAGGATGGGAAAAACCCACTGAAACAAAATAGTCACTGATGAACTGCCCAGAATGAGAGAATAGTTTCAAGTGTCTATTTTCAAATTTTTCCTCTGAAAAGTAATTTCCATTTTATTGAATTTAATCTGAGTTCTAAAAACAAAGACTTTTAGGAAAGGGTAAGTTCTAAACTTCACCTGGATGCCTAATTCCAGAATTATTAGCATTTCCTTCCAAGATAACAAAATATATATTTCTTGCTAAAGTATTGAGAACAATTCCAAGTAATAAAAACATAGCAGCCTTTTACTCTCCCACTAAGACTTCTGCTCCAAAAGAGTATGAAATCAGAATTTACCAGAATGCATAGTATAGGGTGTCCTAAAAGTCACTACACCCAGGAAAAAATGGGAAATTGCAGCTAAAAGTATCTTTATTTACAAAATATTCATTACAATCTTTTTTTTTTTTTGAGACAGAGTCTCACTTTGTCACCCTAAGTAGAGTATAGAGTACTGTGATGTCATAGCTCACAGCAACTTCCAACTCTTGGGCTCAAGCAATTCCCTTGCCTCAGCCTCCTGTGTCTAGCCTGCCACAAGGCCCGGCTATTTTTAGAGATGGGATCTGGCTCTAGCTCAGGCTGGTCTTGAACTCCTGAGCTCAGACAATCCACCCACCTCGGCCTCCCAGAGTGCTAGGATTACAGGCATGAGCCACTGCACCTGGCCCATTACAAAATTTTATAAAATATTTACAGGATATTCTCTGCATGCTGGCCACCTCTTTCTACTTACATATTAAGTCTTCTCTCCCACTCATGGTGAACACATTCCAAGGTATGGGTTGTTGTAATTTTCCCTAACTATGGCAACTCTTGGGACACCCTGTAGAGTCAGAATTGACCTCCTGAACATTTATAACTTCAAGTGACTACACACAACTAAAATGAAAGATGAATCTTACACGTATAATCATGGTTGGCACCTTTGATGTTTCTATCTTAATTCACAGAGATCAGAAATAAGGTAATGGGAAAACTGTCTCATTTAAATAAATGAATACTATTTTCTTCCTCTTAAAAGCCCAAAACTACACATCCTTACAAGGAATTAGGCAAATTACTTATTTAATAAATGAAATCTATGATATACAGCATTCTGAAGAAAAAATATATTTATGAGGTTAAGACAAAATATAAGTAGATTGAACTAATAACCTATTATCCCTCATATATCATATCATAACAAAAGGCTCAGCCAGGACACCAGAGGTCTATTACCTACCTGGTTTGTGTACATTGCAAGTAAAGCTTTGTTAAATTCTATAGCCTGTAGTTGTTTCTTGGAAAGCTTAAACTCTACTCCTTCCGCATTGGTTAACTTCACCTTCTTCTTGGAGTCAAAGACATTTTGATCCTGACAAAGAAAAGTTCATCCACCATTAAACACAGTCTCAGATTTCTTTTTTCTTTTTTTTTTGAGACAGAGTCTATGTCACCCTCTGTAGAGTGCCGTGGCATCACAAGTCACAGCAACCTCTAACTTTTGGGCTTAAGCGATTCTCTTGCCTTAGCCTCCCAAGCAGCTGGGACTACAGGCTCCAGCCACAACACCCAGCTATTTTTTTGTTATTGTTGTCATTGTTATTTAGCAGGCCTGGGGGCCAGGTTTGAACCCATCAGCCCTGATGCTTGTGGCCGGCGCCCTAACCACCGAGCTATGGGTACGAGGCCAAAGTCTCAAATTTCAATTCTTTCTTTTTTCTTTTTGCAGCTTTTGGCCAGGGCTGCATTTGAACCTGCCAACTCCAGCATATGGGGCCGGCACCCTACTCCTTTGAGCCATAGGCGCCACACTGATTTCAATTCTTTTAACTCTCCAAGGCCTTATTCTTCTTTCATTAGTAATTTTATACAAAGACAAGAGAACTTGACTATATCTATCTGATTAGGGCACCTAAGCACACATATACATGTATTGGGCTCTTGGTTCACAGAAGTAAACAAAATCTCTTCAATTCAAATCTACCAGTGAACATGCATCTATCCCACAATCTAGCACTAATCCTTTAAAGTCTCCCCAAAGGAGGCTTCCTATACCTAGAGGTATGAAAAGGCTTAAAAGTGAGCTGCTTTGAAAGGAAAGTAAATAAGATTTTTATCTTCTCAATAGTGCTTGTTTTGAGTTTTTTGAAGGAAATAATAAGGGTATGAGTAGCACAAATCTTACCATGTATTATGACTATAAAGATACCCAATTTTACAATTTCTACAAACTGTGCCCTCTAGCATTTAGATAAATGAGGAAAATAACTCATGCTCCTCTCTGAAATACAGGCAAACCTCAGATACATGTAGGTTCAGTTCTAGACCATCGCAATAAAGCAAATACTGCAATAAAGGGAGTCATACAAACTTTTTGTTTTTCCAGGGCACATAGGAGTTATGTTTACAATATACTGTACTCTATTAAATGTGCAAGAACATTATGTCTTAAAGACAACAATGTAGATACCGTCATTTAAAAAAATCTCATTGCTATAATAAAAAACGCTGACACAGACACTAAATGAGCACATGCTAAATGGCACTGAGAGATAAGCTCAATGTGGGGTGGCCTTCATAGGTAACCTTCAGTATGTAAAAACCGCACTCTCTGCGAAGTGCAATTAAGCAATGCTCAATGAAACAAGGTATGTCTAGTCACTATTCAAGCAAATCATTAAACAAACCTCAGAAGTACATTCACACTACTTTTGAACTTATTTTTAGGAACTTATCAATTTTTTTTTTTAACATATCTATTTTTTTTTTTTTTTTTTTTTAGAAAACCATGGCCCTTCTTCTGGACTAATTAGAAGCATAATGATGCTAATTTTTTTTTCCTTTCTTTTTTTTTTTGAGACAGAGTCTCTCACTGTGTCATCCTCGGTCGAGTGCCATGGTGTCACAGCTCACAGCAACCTCAAACCTGGGCTTAGGTGATTCTCTTGCCTCAGCCTCCCAAGTAGCTGGGACTAAAGGCAGCCACCACAAGGCCTGGCTATTTTTTGTTATAGTTGTCATTGTCTAGCAGACCCAGGCCGGGTTCGAACCCACCAACCTCGGTGTATGTGGCTGGTGCCATAACCACTGTGCTATGGGGCTCTGAGCCACTATGTTCATTTTCTGAAGTTTCCATATGGGAGAAACAGTGTTACCTGCCTAAAGAAAGTCTCATTAACAATTACAGAAAGTCACATACCTCTCAAGAAAGGAAGACAACTAAGTCACATTGATTGCATCCTAAGAAAGACAAACTGAGCACTGAGTGTTATGCCCACAATATTATAGCTTTCTGAAGCAACATACTTATTTACAAGTAAGTGCTTGGTAAAACAATATATTTACTTGCAAATATATAAAACACTGTGCTTTTTAAACAATCTTTTACTAGTTTAAGGACTAACAGGAAGCAAAGAAGATATATAAAATAAATTCTACTTTTTTTCCAGTGTTGAGTTCCAAACCAATCTGAAACCATTTTAATATACAAGAAACTACCCTTCATATAAATCAATCCTAAAGAAACCACAGTTTCTAGTTGTTTTTCTTGTGTCACTATTTTAATACTTCATCACGGATGCCACTGCTAGACTCCTCTTAAACTTTGTTATGGCATTTTATTATTCAAAAACTTGTCAGGCCCAATGGCTCCTGCCTGTAATCCCAGCACTATGGGAGGCCAAGGCAAGAGGACCTCTTGAAGCCAGCAGTTCAAGACCAGCCTGGGTTCACATAGTGAGACCCCATCTCTACAAAAAATGAAAAGTTAAAAATATTAGCCGGGCATGGTGGCACATGCTTGTAGTCCCAGCTGCTCAGAAGGCTGAGGTAGGAAGATCGCATCAGCCCAGGGGTTTAAGACTGCAGCGAGCTACGATCAAGCCACTGCATTCTGGCCTGAGCAACAGAACAAGGCCTCATCTCTAAAAATAAAATAAAGAATAAAAACTTGATTTCCAAGGCCTTCAATCTGACCTATTTTTTTTTTAACTATCTGGCATGTATCCTCTTCTGTTTTCTCACTTTCCCCCTACAAATCAGAAATATTTCTTCATATGTATATTTGCTTATGCTGTTGCTTAAATTTCAAACCATATCCTTCCCTCAAGAGTCAGCTCAGACTTGCCAACCCACAGACCTTTCCTTTTACCAAATGCTACAGTTATAAATTATACAGACAAGAAATTTAAACATAGACAACATTTTCTCCACCAGAAATCAGATTTAAGACTATGTACTGATTAAGAGCCTACTTCATATTTCTTTTGCACTGCATACATCTAGTACTATTAAAAGTGAGAAATAAAACCTTTTGACTAAAAAAAGTCAATGCATAAATTATATTTAGATTGATATATTTAATATCTCTCACACTCTCTTCCTCATAATTATATATGTCAGATAAAAAGAATCTGCACTGATAAGGATTTCAAAATTCATAAACATAGGAAGGTATATATTGCCGCCAAAACTGAAATGCCAGCCTCAATGTTTGGAAACCTGAACCACTCCAATGGCTTGCAACATCTCACAATTACTACTGCAATTACTTTATATAACTCTCTACATTTCTACTCTAAGGAGAGATGCCACAAAGAAGTAGAAGGGCAAGCTTTGGAGTTGAAACTAAAAACTGAATCCAAGTTGGGCAGTGCCTGTGGCTCAAAGGAGTAGGGCACCGGCTCCATGTGCCGGAGGTGGTGGGTTCAAACACGGCCACGGCCAAAAACTGCAAAACAAAACAAAACAAAACAAAACAAAACTGAATCCAAGTTCTAACTCTTACTGTCTACGACTTTATTCAAATTACGTAACTCCTTTCAGCCTCAGATTATATTCACGTAAAGTGGAGACAAGGACTGCCACCTAAAAAGATTACTGTTGAGGGAGAAATAAGATGACACATGGCATAGCAAGAGAATCAAATGTTACTTTTATTTTCTGTTGACTTGGATTTTAAATCTGAACGTGATATGTTTTTCCATTAAAATAGTGTTCTAAATGGTGTTTAATCAGATTAGTACAATACTCTAAGACTGCCTACGCACATATTTATAATATTTTACATGGGGTGGAAGAAAAAGAATACTTGTCCACATCCCCTAAAAAAGAGAACTCAAGAGAAAAAAAATATACAAAGAGAACTGCATTCAGACTCAGTAGATGAAATAATCATGAATACATACATATGCAAAGTTTAAAAGTCCCAATGTTTTATATCTCTAATACAGAAAGATTTTCCAGATTACTATAAACTGGGAAAAGGGGAGGAGTTTAAAGACCATAATCTTATACTTTAAAAGAAGTTTTATTATTTAAATATACCTTGCAGAATCATTGTCATTATAAAAGCAAAATACTCTCCATTCCATTCTGATTTTGCTACAATGGACTTTTCAGACCATGTTAAAAAGAACACTTATCCTGCCCTAGAACAGAGCTGGGGGAATCAGCTTTCAGGGTAAGATATATATGTAGGAAAGCCATAAATATTCCATACCTTGTTAATAGTAATGATGTTATTTGCAATTACAGCTAGTAATCCCACATCTGTCGGCCTGTGTACAAAAAGAAACAGTCAAAATGAAACAAACCTTTAAAAAGAAACCCTATCCCCTATAAAAGATATTTCCTTTTAATTACTCACTCACTTTAGTTTTATTATCTGATTGTAAAGCTGCAAAGCCTCCTCTGTACGACCCTGAAGCTGCAGAATATAGGCCATCTGACCGTGAATGATGGCCAGCTCCGCCTGTGGGTCTTCCTCAGTCCCATCCTAAGTGGAAGAAATACTTTTTTTTTCCTATACATTTTCCAAATTGACTCATATATTTACCAAACAATCTGAGCATTTGAAAGACATACAATCCTAAAAGAAGACATATAATTTCATAAGAATTTTCCCTTAGAGTCAGTTCTTTGAAATTTAGAAACTGCCATCAAAAGAGAGAAGTTTAAGTGACTCTGACAAAAACATCTTGCAAGAACATGACAACAAGCTCAGGAATACCATTTATTGATTATTATCCTCTCAAGCCCAAGAATAAAAAAAAAAAATGTAAAAATACAGCATGCAGGTTTAACTTTTTACTATGATACCCCTAAATTCTAGGAACATAATTTTCTTATAAAAACACATTTAACAAATGCTTTCTCTCTGTTCTACCCTAACCCTAATACAAAGATTATGAAGTTCTAATTAACACTGTTCAAAACACTTCAAAAGCTGGAACTAAAGAGGTAGCGGGGAGAGGGGAGGAGAGAGGGATGGGGGTCACCATGCATGGCACACCTCTTGTGGGTGGGACACAGTTATAAGAAGGACCTTATCTAACAAATATAATCAGCATAACCTAATTCTTTGTACCCTCAATAAATCTCAAACAATAAAAAAATTAAATTAAGTTAAAAATAAAAGCTGGAACTAATTCTGCATTTGAAGTAATCCTATAATCAAATTAATTCTGTAATTAAAGTGATAGCTCTCTAAGTTGATGCTCCAGATTAATCCACATTCTCCTTTCCTTCGGGAAAGGTTAACTGATGCTCAGGTACAATGAACACTCAAAACCAGGAGATGACTCTCTTTTACCAACTCAGCACTCTAGCTCTTGCCTGGTGAGTATGTGCTGACAGGAGTCAGATGTGTTGCTTCCAAACCTACTATGCCAGTCGGGATTGATGAGAACACGGTACAAGTTAAGAATTAAAGTAAGAAACAAATGTGAAAAGAGCCTTGTCTAAATGTAATTAATGTTGAATGCCTAGAAAGATTTGATAAAGGTTAAATTCTTTTAGTTAGTTGTGAACCAAAAAATAGTTAAAGAGATTGGTAAAAAAGTTAACATTAATAAGGACTCTTTAATGAAAATGTTTACCATCTTTAAGATATTGTTGCACTTTAAAAAAAAAGCGGAAATCAGGAATGTTGAATTATGTGTGCATTATGTAAGAAATACGCATGGAATTCCTATGAGCAGTTCCGCACTCTAAGATCTCAGTCCTATATCCTAAAACAGGAGAATTAATTTATATTACATAAATTTAAAACCAAATGCTTAAAGTATGCAGACATTTTTGTATTATGATTTCTCATCCTAACATACTTTATCAAATAATTGATAGTGGTTTCTAGTGTGATTCCTATTTAATGAATCAACCATCTATATTACGAAGTCAGTAAATACTACAATGCAGCTTCCTACTAATTTATATTAGTCAGAAGCATAAAATTTAGGATTAATAATAGCAGATACTTACACAGTCTTCTGATAATGAATGGCGGCAAAGATCTAAAGGAGAAAAATTGTTTTAAAAGTAGTTATTTCTAGGTAAATAGTTATTTCTAGACTATAACGAATTCGTCATCACACGGAGGTGGTCAACATAAAGAACTAGGCCTACTGTACTGATGAATACACGTGGTACATGCCTGGTCTACAAGAATCAGGTCTACTTAAGGAGGCGGTCAACTACAGAGGTTCTATTGTATTATACATTTTTTTTTTTTGAGACAGGATCTCACTCTGTTGCCTGAGCTAGAGTGCAGTGGCATCATCATAGCTTACTGCAACCTCAAACTCCAGGGCACAAGCAATTCTCCTGATTAGCTGGGAGTGTAAGAATACATTGTCATATCCAGCTAATTATTTTTTAAAAATATTTTGTAGAAACAGGGTTTCACTACATTGCTCATTCTGGCCTCAAGAAATCCTCCTGCCTCAACTGCCCAACGTGCTACATTTGAGCCACTGCAGTCAGCTGAAATCATAATTCTTAAACAAATTTTTCCCCTCAAGATGCTATTTTACCTTTGCTCTTACTTTAACCTTTAATATTTAACAGAAAAATCTTACTCTTCTTTTAACCTTCAATGTTAAACAGTAAAACAGACCTTGTTTCACCTTTTCTTCCTTCTCACCATTCACTGCAGTCCCTACAACATCACTTTCATAGCTTCAGGGAAAATGTATACGCAGAAGAAAAGGCTAAGTGTTACAGGAGTTAAGATCAGATATAAGTTCTCATATAATTTTTTTTTTTCTTAATTAAAAGCCTAAAAGCATGTGAATATTGGCTCGGCGTCCGTAGCTCAGTGGTTACAGCACCTGCTAAGTCCGTAGCTCAGGGGTTGTGGCTACATAACCAGGGCTGGTGGGTTCGAGCCCGGCCCAGGCCTGCTACACAATGACAACTATAATAAAGGAAAAAAAAAAAAATAGCCGGGCGTTGTGGCAGGCATGTGTAGTCCCAGCTACTCGGGAGGCTGAGGCAACATAATCGCTTAAGCCCAAGAGTTTGAGGTTGCTGTGAGCCGTGATGCCATAGCACTCTACCGAGAGTAACATAGTGAGACTCTGTCTCAAAAAAAAGTAAAAAAAAAAAAAAAAATTTGTGAATATTATGTACAGAGACAGTTATGTTTGAATGGTGATATGTAATATGTGATAGGCATACCATATTACTTACTTGAGTATCTGTTTAACAGTAATAATGATAACAAATATTTACAAAATGCTTATATTCCATGCCACGTACTATTATAAATACCTGATGCAAATTCACTCAATTTACATGTAACATTCATAGTAACTTGTTCAAAAGCCTATTTCTCAAAATTTTAAATTTAAGGCAGTAATTTTCAACCAGTGTGCTGTGAAAGGATCTTAAGCAGGGGTCTTCAAACTACGGCCTGCGGGCCACATGAGGCGGTGTGATTGTATTTGTTCCCATTTTGTTTTTTTTTTACTTCAAAATAAGATGTGTGCAGTGTGCATAGGAATTTGTTCATAGTTGTTTTTTTTTTAAAGTATAGTCTGGCCCTCCAATGGTCTGAGGGACAGTGAACTGGCCCCCTGTTTAAAAAGTTTGAGGAGCCCTGATTTCTTAAGCATGCCTCAAAATTTTTTGGAAGATCATTAATTTAATTATTTTTGAAAGAATTTTAATAGTCCCAGCTAGTTGGGAGCCTGAGGCAAGAGAATCAAAGGGAATTGCTTCAGCCCAAGAGTCTGAGGTTGCTGTGAGCTGTAACACCAAAACATTCTACTGAGGGTGACATAGTGAGACACGGTCTCAAACAAAAAAAAAAAAAGAAGTTTAAAAGCATATTTCCTTTACTCTTTTTTAGATCAACATAATTTAAGTGTGCAAAGGAAGCTGAATAGGTTCAAGTGTACAGTCAGATACAAAAGGTTGAAGAATACTTTAAGGTCTTGTGTGGTTGAAAATGGACACGCAGACTGGCTTAGGGGTTAGACAAAAACATAGGACAGATATGGTCAAAAAGAGAAGGAGCACACGAACTTTGAGAAACTCCCACTGCACCCACAACTTCCATTTAATAATTTCATAAAAGTCAAATGCGAGTTTTGAAGATACTCTGCCAAGTTATATGCACAGATAATTTTAACAGATAATTTACAGATAATTTTAACAAACTTCCAACCTTCAGCTTTTTGCAGGATTTTCATTGCCTGGCTGAGCTGGCCTTGTCCTATCAGTGCACATGCGGCATTGTAGCACAATTCATGTGTGCCTTCTTGGAGGCCCAAATTCTCCTGGTGACAGAATAAAATACCAGTCAAACCCTAGACAGGAGTATTGTATCAGGGCTATACTGGTACACAAGGTTACTCACTGGAATCACTTTCTCCCAATTGCTTTGAGCTGCAACAACTGCTGAAAGGTTTGTTTTCCTCTCCTCATCATAATCATCTTGGGAGTTTCGGACAAGATCTCTATACACAGCTAAGCATTCATCATAGCGTTCCAAACGGTACAACTGAAGGACAAATAGAAAATAGATATAAAAAATCAGAAATAAATATAGTGTTCTGTCTTTATCAACATAAAAATCCTTTTGGAATCAATATGTAGGGATCTTAATACAGCATAACACAGATAATCGTTTATTATTTGTTAAGTTTTTTTTAAGAGAACTGTCTTGGCTGGGCATGGTGGCTCATGCCTGTAACTCTAGCACTCTGGGAAGCCAGGTGGATTGCCTGAGCTCAGAAGTTCAAGACCAGACTGAGCAAAAGCAAGACCTTGTCTTTACTAAAAATAAAAAAACTAATGGGGCATTGTGGTGGGCACGTATAGTCCTAGTTACGCAGGAGGGTAAGGCAAGAGGATTGCTCAAACCCATGAGTTTGAGGTTGCTATGAGCTATGATACCATGGCTCAAATATGTATAAATGCCTCAGTTCACTGGCCTTCATCTTCCTAACTGAAATGTCCAAATTTCATAGTATTTCTTCCATTTTAATTTTCTAATTGCCTTGAAGAAGTCGTTTATTCATAGAACATGATACTTGCAACCATGACAATCAAGAGGAAATGTTCAAACCTCAAGAACAATTTGGTGGCTAGTTTGGGGGAGCATCAGGATGAGGTGTAGTCATGCCCATTCAGAATGACTGTTACCAGGTATGTTAAAGCAGTAATTACCACTTGTCCATAGAGCTCCTTCAGCTTGTCTGTTGGCTGACTGGCACTTTCTATGGTCTTCAAGGCATTCTCAATTCTGTTCAGTCTGTACTCACAATATGCCTTCTCAAAAGAGAGTGAGTTACTAAGGAAGGAAGAAACCCAACATGTGGTTATTATCTAATAATGCAGAGCACCCACTTTATGCCAGACACTGCTCTGAGCACTTGATATATTAATTTATTTCATCCCCATAACAACAGATGAGAAAACTGACAGAGATTAGTGACTTGTCCAAAAATCAGACAGCTCATAAGCAGCAGAATATATTATACCCACTTCTGTAGCCTCTCTTGCTTTCATGGATATTTTTAGAATTACTGGCCTTTTGAAACATGCATTTAAGAAGGAAACCATGAGTGAGTTAAGTAATTGTCTTAGGTAGAAAGAGAGTGGGTTATTTTAGAAGTTTCTTAAGTCTATTAGTAAAATAATTAATAAAATAATAAGCCATATAATGCTTCTTTTGTCTTAAGAAATATATGATTAGCAAAGAAATAACTAGAACTCTTAAAACAGCACAGTACTTGTAATGAAACTTGTGAATACAGAACTACAAAAGCACTATTACATACATACTTAATTCATACATATTAGTGTGATATCTCATTTTAATGTTTTAATCATAATCCATAAGGAAACATATTTATCAAAACAAATGACAAAATCCTTTATTTACTTACCTAACAAAAAAACACCCTTTTGTGTAAATACCCTTATCCAAGTCTCATTAACAAACTTTTTTTTAAAATTTCCCTTATCTCACAAAACGGCCAAAATTCAAAATACTGAATTTTACCATAAATATACTTAATAAGAGAAACCAGCATTCTCTATTTCTCTTTTATTTTTAATAATGCTTACAATTAGATTATTGCTTTTTAATTTATAATAATTTATATATGACTTAAATTAAGAAAAAATATACACACTAAGAAGACTTTATTCCCACTGCTATCCAAATCTAAGCTGTTCCTACTTACCCCTTATGTGACTATTTTTATTCATTGTTTCCTTTTCTACTGTTTGTTTTTACAAGCACAGGCAGATATTCGCAAGCAATGACAATTCCAACCAAAAAATAGCCAGGTATTGTGGCAGGTACCTGTAATCCCAACTACTACTTATGAGGCTGACGCAAAAGAATTGCATAAAACCAAGACTTTGGGGTTGCTATGAGCTGTGACTCCAGGGCACTCTACCCAGGACTTGAGACTCTGTCTCAAAAAAGAAAAAAACAAAAGGGAAAAAAAAAAAGAATGGCTCGGTGCTCGTAGACAGTGATTACAGTGCCAGCCACATACACCAAGGCTGAGGGGTTCAAACCAGTTAAAACAACTGGCCCAGTTAAAACAACCTGGGCCCGGGCCAGTTAAAACTGCAATAACAACAACAATAACAACAAAAATAGCTGGTTGTTGTGGTAGGCACCTGTAGTCTCAGCTACTTGGGAGGCTGAGGCAAGAGAATCTCTTGAGCCCAAGAGTTTGAGGTTGCTGTGAGCTGTGATGCTACAGCACTCTACCAAGGGTGACATAGTGAGACTCTATCTCAAAAAGAAAAAAACCCCAAAATACCCAAACTACCACATATTCTAAAGACTGTTAAAGAACTCTTGACACTGAAAGATCTAGAGCCTATATCAACTTAGACATTTATATGCTACAAACTTGTACTTCCCTACTCCACATATTCTGCCCTCTTTTTTTTTTTTAAATTAAATTTCTACTGAGTTGTTCTCCCTGTGTCCTCTAAGAGCTCTTGGTAGATCTATACCCCACAGCCCACTATGATTTACCTCAAGTTCAAAGAGAAAACAGGTGAAAAAGGCTCTCTAAGGCTAAAAAGAAGAAAAGTAACTAGTCTTCTTTTCATTTCAGAAACACTGTTGGCAAGCAAAAGAAAAAATAAACAAGAAAAAAAAAGGTAAAAAAATCAGTGAATAGTGTGGAAAAAACATGGAGGAGGTTAAAACTGTGGTAAAGTGTTTCTAATAGCTGCATAAACAACTGAATCACTTACTTGGCTAACACCTTGGTGTGAGTATTGATGACATTCAAGGCTTCCTTGAAACTTCCATTCTGAATAAGGCATACCACTTTACAGTGCAGGGCAGTTACATCGTCTTTGTTAATCTGTAGTACTAGAGAACAATTTTAGGAAAGTCATTTTTAAAGCCATTTCCTTTTCACATTTTATTAAATTTTCCCAACCCATCACTGAGAGGTACATTTCCAATTTTATTGCAGTATAAGTAACTGTTTGAGAATTGGTCAAAACAGTAACAGCAACAACAAAACTTATCATTACTTTTAACTTAAGAAGTGACGATAAGGAAAGCTGTAAGATTAAATTTTCAATGAGATAAAGATTCCCAAATGTATTTAACAAAAAAGTGCAGTGAAATACATAAGCAAGAATAAGGCTCTTTGTCCAGCTTTTCCGTCTTTGGGTGCAAGCTATATCCCATATATTTCATTACTTTGTAGAGAAAGAACGTTAATTCATGCAGAATTTGGAAGCAAATGACCGGTTTAGTGCAAGCTTGCCACTAACTGCTTTGAGGTCTTAGGCAAATCATTTAACAGCCAAATCTATCAAGAACATGAAATAAGAATATTTTGGAAAAAACTTATGATCTATAAAGTACAATGCAAAGGCAATTTATCTTGTTGGCAATGTTTCCAAAAAACCATTCAACCATCCCTTTTCACCTAAGATGACCAGAGAGAAATGTACAAGAAGAACTCTGGTGTCCAAGATTCAATGCTAACAGCTGTTCAGTGTCAAAAGGACCAAGATCACAGTTGCCTTTGCTCCTGACCAACTACAGAAGTTCAATTCTCAGTCTAAGAACCAAAGTAATTTCTACCACTTAAGGGAATATATGTATTTGTAAACAAATTGACAACCTTTGCTAATTAAAGAATACCTGCAAAGTACTATGCTGCTACTAAATACAAAGTACTGGAGGCCTTGCCAAGGGCTAAAGTTAATTCAAACAAATCTAGGAATCAAATAATTCTAATTAGTAGCTATTTTCCTCAATGTCTAAAGCCATCAAAAGCACACTGTGTGCACAATCACTACTTTTCACATTAACACAGCATTAGGTTGTTGAGATTTATATAGGTTTGTATGTTACTAACGTATCTTTTATGTTACTACTGCTTTGAAATGGCAAAACCCTGTCTTGCTAATGACATTTCCAAATCTAACATATACCGGCTGTTATCTTCAGTCCAGAATTGAGCACGACCAAGAAAAATAAACAACACGGCCATCTTACAGCTATAGGAGGATAACTGTAGTACAGGATAAAGAAATACAAGGAGTTGAACCTGACGCCAAGGACAGTAAAACTTGAAATCACCCCTTAAGGGACCAAAATAATAACAACAATAGTAAAATAAAAAATAATAAAAATAAAAACCTGCTACACTTCTCTTCTGACATTATTTCAAATGTTGATGCTTTCCCTCCTGGCTTAATAACATTGAAGGGATTTCTGTCTGTGGAATGACAGGCCCAACATCCACATCCAGCCCTTCCTTCCACCCAGTCGGCACGAGCTTCTAAACTACGTGTCCCAAGCAGGGGACTCCCCCTACTTCGGCCCCAAAGAACAAGCTCCCTCAACAACAGCCTTGAACTCTGAGCTGAAGAGGAAGAAGGAAAGGAGACAATTTGGGATATTTACGACATAAGGGAGCAGAGAACGAGGCAAATAGGAGAACAGTTTGGACGAGGCTGCGGGAGCTGCTGTCTCTTTAAATCCCTCCCTCCTTTCCCCTGCGGGGTAGAGAAGGAAGTACACGTGGCTCTAACCAACCCGGGCCCCCGCGCCGGCCTGCAGGGATGGCTGGGCTGTGACAAGCGCCCGCCCGGCGTTCGGGCCAGAGTCGGGAGGGGAGAAGGCAGCAGGGGTCTCCCCTGCCCGTGTCCAGCCGGTGACCGCGCGCTCCGGCATCAGACCGCATCCTCCCGCCCGCCCGGGCCCTCCCGGTCGCTTACTCTTGTTGACGGTCTTGAGAGCGCGCGTGAAGTCTCCGTTCTGGCCATAGCGGTTCACTTCACTCCACAGCGCAGGTACCGAAACCCCCCCGCTGCCGCCGCTCGCCATCTTGGTGTGAGGGGCGGGGCGGGGCGACCTCTGCCCCGGAAGAAGATCTGCGAGACGGCCAAGCGGAGGAGGAAGCTGGCGGTTGCTAGGCATCGCGGGTCGCCCGTGCCTCCATTCGTGAGACGGTGTCGGAGACCGTAATTTTCCGCTTTCGTGGCTAAAAATTTGCCTCGGTCAAGTCGATACACCCGACTTGGAATTCTGGGGAAAAGAAGCATCGGATGTCGTGAGGGGGATAAGAAGAGATTCACCAGTCTCGGGTCAAAGCAGCGTGTGTTCCCAGACAACTGCTACGATCCAGTCAGTGTCCTGTTTCCAAGATGCGGGGTGGGCGAGAGTGTGTGCGAGATAAAAGAGCACCAAGTAGAAACCGGAGGGAGTCGTTTGAAGGAGAGTCGGAGAAGCATGGCTTCTCACTGGTGCTTGAGGATGTACTTTAATTAGGGATTGGCAGTGAAAGGGATCTTGAAAGATGATGAGAAGCTGGGGTTGGTTCTGCGTTATGTGGGGGAGGACGATCAGCCAGAGAAACACACCGAGGAAAGGTAAAGAAGAAGAGCGGCCCGTTGCAAATCAGGTTTGCGGAAAAACCCCTTGGCTGCCCTTTGGCTCGAGTTCAGAAACAGTTGGCTGTAAGGCTGGAAGAGTAACGGGATGAAAATACCCAGATTCGGTTCTAGGCCCTGTGACTTGGTAGATACCCAACAGTGAACAAGTTATTTAGCTACGTGGAACCTGTTTTCCTGTCTTAAAATAGGGATGGTGTATTTGTACTAGGGATGCAAGATACGTTAATTCATGCATTTGGCACATAGGAAATGCCCAATACATAGATGTGGGAGTTTGGGGTTCGTATAAGACTTTAAAGACTTAATCGAGACGTGCTGAATGTAAAAAGGGCGTGGATAACGTTGGGTATATTTGATGTGACACAACAATATTTTATGTAACAGGTTACTCTGCATGAACTTTACAATTCCTACCACTTTCTCTCTTCCCCCAGGAACCTAGCTAATTCTTTGCCATCCTTCCATATTTCTGCCATTTCTGGTTCTAGGTTAAAAGTTCTTTAAGGAAACCTTTGATCTTGCAGAGTGAACAATTTTCTGATACAGTCTTCTAAAGGGCTCCACTGCTGAGCACTGATCATGATTTGAGGCCTGTCTCACACTATATGGACTGTAATTCTGTGAGGCCAGGGACCATATTTACCTCACACACTGCCTGGCACATAGTTGGAACTCAGCTTTTGTAACTGAATGAGTTTTTGCTTCATTTTTCTCACCTAATCTGTTAGTTCCTTGAGGGCAGAAACTATACCTAGTTTTTGGTTATGTTCTGTGGTACCTGCCACGTTGCACATCTGGTGGATATAGTATATTGCAAAGCCAATGTAAAAGGTGGCTTGAACTTCTAGTAAAAATCATGAGAAAAGCCTTGGACTTTCACTGAATGTGGAATTGTCTCAGTTTTTTTTTAATGGTCTCACTATGTCACCCTCCATAGAGTGCCCTGGCGTCACAACTCACAGCAACCTCTAACTCTTGGGTTTAAGTGATTCTCTTGCTCAGCTTCCCAAGTAGCTGGGATTACAGGCGCCTGCCACAATGCCTGGCTAGTTTTGTTATTGTTGTAGTTGTCATTGTTTAGCAGGCCTAGGCCAGGTTCCAACCCACCAACACTGGTGTATATGGCTGGCACCCTACCCACTGAACTATGGGCACCAAGCCAGAATTGTCTCAGTTTTTAATAGTGGGAGTTCCAGATGTCATTTGGTATACCCAAAATGTTTATACCCTAGATCATTTTTTTTCTAAGAGGTTTTATAAATTCCATCTGATTCTCTAAGTATTTATATCTACCACCACCAACAACCCCCCCCCCCCCACCAAATTAGGAGCTACTGCCTTAATAGAACTTTTCAGAATATTGACCTTGTATAGTGATTGGCAATTTTAGTTTCTATTTCAGTCTGATCCCCTATACTTCGTACCTTCTAGAAGTTCCACAGAATTTCTATGAATAGCTGTTTCCATTTATTGTCACTTTAATGGAGTTTTGTGGCAAACAATATATAAATATATGTATTTATTTTGTAATTTCTGAAATAGGTGTCTTCCAAACTGGAGTGGTTTTTGTTTTTCATAAACAACAAATTTATTTCCCAAATTGTGAAGTCTGGGCAGTCCAAGATCAGGCACCAACATTCCATGTCTGGTGACGGCCTGCTATTTCACAGATGGCACATTTCAGCTATATCCTCATATGATAGACAAATACCAGGTGGATCATTTAAAGCATGTATCTGATGCCTCTCCCATCCTCGTGCTAAAACCCAAACTAGAAGGCCTAGCAGCCATGTCTTTTGTGATCTGGCTTCTGCAGCCACCTCCCCGACCCCTATGGGTATCCTGTTACTCATTCTTTACTCCTCTCTATCATTAGGTGTAGTCCTGTGTCCCCATCCCTCTGGGAATTTACACTTTCATTCACTTGGCAATTTGAGTGTCTTGCATATGCCTGTGTCAGGCTTTACACTAGTGCGTAGGGATACAACTGAAAACAAAGACGACAGCCCAGCATACTCATGGAGTTTATTTTCTAGTTGGGATAGGCAATAAAGAAATACATACTATGATGATCATAAATTATACAAAGAAAATTAAGGACAATTAACAGATTGAATTTACACTGTGAGGAGTTAAGAGTCCCTCCTTTTCACTCCTAATATAGACTTGTTCTTTAGATAGGTATCTGATAGCACCTCCTACTTTTTATATTCACAGTACTCTTTCAGATACATTCCATACTAAGACCTAATGTTTTGAAATTGCCCTAGAATACTCCCAGACTTGTTGAGGGCAAAAACTGACTTTTGTTCATTCCTGCACTCCCAGGATCTTAAAACACGGTAGGTTGTATTAGGGTTCTCTACAGAAACAGAACCAATAGGATATAGATTATTACAAGGAATTGGCTCAGCAAAATGGAGGCTGAGAAGTCCTATGATCAGCCTTCTGCAAACTGAAGGCCCAGGTGGTATAGTTCCAGTCCAGACCTGAAAAGCAGGGGAGCCAATGGTGTAATTTCCAGTCTCATTCAGAAGGCCTTAGAACCAGAGCACCAACGTGGAAGGGCAGGAGGAGATGGATGCCAGCAATTCACTCTTCTATCTTTTCATTTTAGTCAAACCCTCAGTGGCCTGATACTTCCCACCTACACTGGTGCAGGTGAACTAGATTCAGTCTATTGACTCAAAGTTTTCATTTCTACAAATACCCTGACAGACACACCAAGAAATATGCAGATCATGTTTTACCAGCTATCTGGAAATGCCTTAGCCCAGTTAAGTTGAAAATTAAAGTTAGTTATATCCTATAAGTACTCAAAACTCATTTTTACTTGTTAATAGACTTGTCCATTTATGATTTCGGAGAATCTTCCATGTACAGTATCTTAAATTATCACATCAGCTCTGAGACAGGCACTATTATTTAGCTCCATTTTACAAATAAGAGCTGATGCTCAAAGTAATGTGTTTGACAAAATATTTCACTTTCCATTCCATTCTCTTCACTTTACCACAATATAAGATTAACAACTCCACCCCAAGCAATTGAGATGTAGAAAACTGAATGCAAAAATACCATTAAAAGTGATCATTTTCTGGTTTTTTTTTTTTTTTTTGAGTCTCACTCTGTTGCCCAGACCAGAGTGCTGTGGCATCGGAGTAGCTCACAGCAACCTCAAACTCCTGAGTTGGAGCAATCCTGCTGTTGTCTTCCAAGTAGCTGAGACTACAGATGCCTGGCACCATGCCTGGCTAATTTTTCTATTTTAAGTAGATACAGGGTCTTGTTCTTGCTCAAGCTGGTCTTGAACTCTGAGCTCAAGGGGATCCTCCCACCTCAACCTCCCAGAGTGCTAGGATTACAGATGGACCCACTGCGCTCACCATAGATTTTGCATGTTGTTATATGAACTCGCTGGCATAACAGTTGGTATTGGTTTTATGAAGTGGCAAGAAATATAAGCTAGCCACAGTACAGATGAGACTACTAAGAAGGAGAACTTAAGGTAGAGAGGAAGGAGTGAGCCAACTAAATACAAGAGCGAAAAGGAATAGAGAAGTTAGCAAGGGTATCAATTTGCTTCATAGGTTACCCGCCTAAAATTTTGTACTTGATGAATATAGCAAAGAAAAAAGAAACACGGCAATGGGATCAATCCAGAACAAGTCATAGGTTAGCTAAGATTCAAATACATATTTGACTTCTCAGTAACAAGTGCTCCTGTATGTGTAGAAGTGTACCCTACTAGGTCCACTGCCTAGATCTCTATTGGAAAAGAAACCATGGTTAGTTATTGGGGAAGATTCCAATGTCTGAAACTGACGTCAGACTGGTGATTGTTGCTGTGGCTAAATTACCAGAACTGAAAAGTTTATGATCCGAAGAGGCACCCACCATTCCAAGTTGCATGGCCAACTGAGATTTACGTACTTTATTTGGGATGGCAGAGGTCCATGACTTGACTTATCCCTGGGAAACTAATACCCTGGAGAGGTTTTAGAAAAGACCACCCTCTATGGCTACTACAGTGTCCCTTCATCTTATTTCACGAGTAACCTCTACCCCCAACACCTAATTCAATTTTCCTTAAAAAATAAATAAAAACAAAACATATTTATAGCTACAGATACATGTAAATACACATCATTTTCAGAGATCATGACTGCAAATAAAACCACCATACCCTTAGGATTTAAAACCATGAAATCAGAGAGGACTATGTGGCTCTTACCACCTAAGAGGTAACTATTTAACTTCCTAAAACTTAACGACTTGAGATAAAGGTTAAGTAATAGGTTTAGAGCTTTATAACAGGATATTACTAGCATTTATTTATTTAACTCTGTGCCCTGGTTAGAGTACCTTGAGTGATCTTTCTTACGTCAACCTCCCAAGGGAGGCTGAGGAGGGACTGGGACTACAGGTGCCTGATTATTGGCATTTATAAAATATATTTGCTGATCTACCCATGACTATATGGTGTATAAAAGAGTAATTAAAAATATGCTTATAGTAACTTCACTACCAATAAAGAAATATAAATATGCAATAAGACTACCAATCCATTAATCTACAGAAGCATTTATTTGTGAATACATTTTGTTTTCTGATTAAAAATCATCTTTTCATTTTACTTGAGTATCTTCTAAAGCTAAACTAGAAATTTGTAGTTTTTCCCTAAAAAACGCAATGCCATCCTTTCTTATAAATCATGTTCCCTGACTTTCTTGTCAGCTAGCTTCAAGGAAATCCATGTGTTCAACATGCTTGCTCGCAGCTTGCACCACACCAAGTGATTGTTTAATCCAAATATCTGAGCAGCAAACTGAGCTGATCCCTCTGGAGAAAGTATTGCTGAACAACCCAGACCTATTGATTCAGAAAGAAAAAGACAGAAAATTGAGCTGTCAGTTAATAATGAAAATACAACCTTAAAAACCACTTTATACTCAGAGTAGTCCTGTGAGCCATACAAAGAAAATAAAAAGTTAACCACATTATTCCTGCCTAATGTAGTATCTGTGGAAGGAGTTCATTACTCTCATCTACCTGGGCAATTGCCCCTTTCAAACACTGAAGCAGAGTTTTTAATTTCTCTGAAGGTAAAACAGCCTTTACTCCAGGCTTCTCTGGACTGCGGAATGGGAATATCTAGCACAGGTGAAGCAAAGAAAGCCACAGTGAAAATAGGGAATTAAGTTTATACATGTATACTGAGATCCCCAGCTTCCCCTACTGAGCTTCCAGCATGCTGACAGTCAGGTTTATATTCACCCACCCAGCCAGGAGATTGAGGCAAAAAAGTTTTCTGTGCAACTCTGCAATTCTAGACACTGACATGAGGAGTCTTTTCAAGAACCACCCTACTAGATCATCCCACAGTGGAGCTAAATTTTGGCAAGTCCTACCCACATGCACAAAGTCTGCAACTGGCTTTTGACAGGGCACCATTTTTTTTTTTTTTTAATATAGAGAGTATAATGCTGTTGCCCAGACTAGAGGGCAGTTATCGTGATCATAGTTCAGTGAAATCTCAAACTTCTGGGCTCAAGTGATCCTCCTGCCTCAGCCTTTCAACCTACAGGTGCATGCCACCACACCTGGCTATTTTTTAAATTTTCATAGTAGAGATGAGGTCTCCCTATGTCACCCAGGCTAGCTTTGAATTCCTGGCCTCAAGCGATCCTCTCATCTCAGCCTCCTGAACCACGAAGTCCAGCCCACTGTCCAGTCCAGTTGTTAAACAGCTGAGGAAAGGGACTGATATGAAACAGACTATAATAATCTGAGAAAAAGATATTACAAATATTAAACAAGAAAAGGATAATATAGGGAAAAACAATCCAGAGAAGAAAAAAGAGCTCTTGGAAATATCCCAGAAAGTATAGCAACAAGAGGAAAAAAATACAATGAGTTTAAGGATGTTCAAATTTGAATAAATGCAAAACTGAAATAAGAGAGAAATTCAAGAGAATTCCCCAGGACCAAGGAATCAGAGCTCCAGATTAAAAGAGCCCACTGAAAGTCCATGATGAAAACAGATTCAGTAGGCCCAGCATTTTGGGAAGCTGAGATGAGTAGATTATCTGGGGCTTGAGTTTGAGACGAGCCTGTGCAAGAAGGAGACAATATCTAAACAACAGCTGGGCCTTATGGCAGGTGCCTATCATCCCAGCTATTCATAAGGCTAAGACCACAGAATCACTTGAGCCCTGGAGTATGAGGTTGCTGTGAGCTATGATGTCACTGCACTCTACCAAGGGCAACATAGTGAGACCCTGTCTCAAAAAAAGAAAAAGAAAACAGAATCATCAAGTCACTTTTTTTTTTTTTTTGAGACAGCGTCTCATTATGTTGCCCTTGGAAGAGTGCCGTGACATCACAGCTCACAGCAACCTCTAACTCTTGGGCTTAAGAGATTCTCTTGCCTCAGCCTCCGAAGTAGCTGGGACAACAGGCCCCGCTACAATGTCCGACTATTTTTTTGTTGTAATTGTCATTGTTGTTCAGCAGGCCCTGGGCCAGGTTCGAACCTGCCAGCCTTGGTGCATGTGGCTGGCACCCTAGCTGTTGAGCTACAGGCACTGAGCCACCAAGTCACATTTTTAAGAACAGTGAGGTCCGGGCGGGGCACGGTGGCTCAAGCCTGTATTCTTAGCACTCCGGGAGGCTGAGACGGGTAGATTGCCTGAGCTCACAGGTTCAAGACCAGCCTGAGTAAGAGCAAGACCCCGTCTTTAAAAATAGACAGGCACTGCGGCTGGCGGGAGCCTGTAGTCTGAGTTACTTGGGAGGCTGGGGTGAGAGAATAGCTTGAGTCCAAGGCTCAGCACCTATAGCTCAAGCAGCTAAGGCACCAGCCACATACACCAGAGCTGGCGGTTCGAATCCAGCCTGGGGCTGCCAAACAACAACGATGACTACAACCAAAAAACAGGTGCGTGTTGTGGCAGGTGCCTGTAGTACCAGGTACTTGGAAGACTAAGGCAAGAGACTCCCTTAAGCCCAGGAGTTGGAGGTTGCTGTGAGTGACAGCTTGAGGCTCTGACTAAAGAAAAAGAAAATCAGCTTGAGTCCAAGAGTTTGAGGTGAGCTATGATGCCTCATAGCATCATAGGGTGACAAAGTGAGATCTACTGAGGGTGACAAAGTGAGACTCTGCCTCAAAGGAAAAAAAAACAAAACAATGAGGACAGATAAAAGATTCTAAAAGTTTCATCACTTCTTGATGGCTAATATCAAGTTTAGTATCTGTTCTTAACTAGTATAATATCTGATACATCCTCTATCAAAGGACAAGATATTAAATGAACTTTTTGACATAGGAGATTGGTCTACCCACTCCATGGATCCACCCTGGGGAAATAAACCTAAAATTCTCTTCTTAAACCATCCAGTAAGTATGGGCCTTCAATAACAACATTTTAGATATACAAGGTCCCAAAGTTTACCTTTTATACACTTCTCAGGAAGTTAACAAAGAATGTGCTGTAGCAAAATAAGAAGTAAACCAAGAAAGGGGAAGACATGGAACCTAGAAAACAGGAGATCCAAGACTACGGAAAGCCAAATTGCATCTCTGAAATGATGGAAAGACATCCTAAGGTAAAGCAGTGTAGTAAGCCTGGAGAGGCCAGTCCATACTGGACCAGGTCAGATGGCTAAAGTACTTAATGTACTTGACACATACCAAGAGCAGATGTAACTGTGAGAAAAGTTTAGGGTTTTAATAATAAGCCAGTCAACTCCTACTGAACCAATATTGACCCTCATAACCTGCTGGTCAGATCATATTCTGGACTATGATGAACAGACCATAATATTGTTATTTTCTTGAGATCCAGCCAATAGATAATCACTTAAATATTATTTATTTTGGTCTCCAATTTTTAAAAATAAAATTTTATTTTCTCCACAAAAGTAACAATTACATTTACTTAAAAAAAAAAAAAAAAAAAAAGCTCAATACCATCATTTTTTGGGGAAAAAATATGAACCTGATCTTATTACAGATCTCACCTTCAGTTTATAGAAAACGTAAGGGATAGAAGAATGTTGTTTCCCATCACATAGAAGTGTAATCAGCCAAATCCAAAATGCAGAAAATCCCACAGGAAAAACAAAAGGAAAAAAAGAAGGGTGGACTATTAGAGATTAAACACAAAAAACTAAAGAGACATATCAACTAAATGCAATGTAAGGACTGTAGCAGATTCGGATTTGAACAAAGCAACTATAAAAACAATTTAGAAAACTTAAACACCAATTAAAAATTAGATGATTTTAAGAAATTGCAGTTACTAATAATTTTTCTTGGACGTAAATATGTATCATGATTATGACTGAAAAATTAGAGTTCTTGTCATTTTGAAATAAATATTTTAAAAATATGTGAAGTATAAAATACTATGTCTAAGATCTGCTTTAAAATATCCAGCAAGAGGAGGCCATAGATGCAATAAGACATTAATTGCTGAAGCTGGGGAAGGAGTACGCGAGATTTCACTAATGCCATTCTCTCCACTGTTGTGTATGTTTAAAATTTTTGTTAACAAAATCGTTTTAAAAAATGTAGTGTCTTAGTGACTTACCACTGGGTAGTCGAAGAGAAGACCATACATCCTGAGCACCCCAGTCCACAGTGAGGGGAGGACAGTTGATAACTGGACATGCAGTGTTCCCAGACAGCACTGGTCCCAAACCATTGCTCCTGCCTGCCACTGCCACAAATACAGTAGGAATTCCATCCCCTAGGGAAATCACAAGTTTATGTTAAATATTCAAAGAGATTTAAAGACAAGTTATTTATGTTTAAGACACAGTCTGACTCCTTTGGCCTGGGAAGAGTGCCCTCACGTCATAGCTCACAGCAACCTTAAACTCTTGGGCTCAAGCAATCTTCTTACTTCAGCCTTCCAAGTAGCTGGGACTATAGCATCCACTGCGATGCCCAGCTAGTTTTTCTGTTTTTGTATTTTTCTATTTTTAGTAGAAAATAGAGATAGGGTCTTGTTCTTGCTTAGGCTGGTTTCAAACTCCTGAGCTCAAGCAATCCACTCACCTCAGCTTCCCAAACTCAGCTTTTAATTTTTTTAAAGGCCTATATGTCTTTTTTTGGGGGCGGGGAGACAGAGTCTCACTATAATACCCTCGGTAGAGTGCCATGGCATCACTGCTCACAGCAATCTCAAACTCTTGGGCTTAAGCGATTCTCCTGCCTCAGCCTTCCAAGTAGCTGGGAATATAGGCACCTGCCACAGTGCCTGGCTATTTTTTTGTTGCAGTTGTCATTGTTGTTTAACAGGCCCAGGCCAAGTTCCAACCTGCCAGCCTTGGTGTATGTGGCTGGCGTCCTAACCACTTAGGTACAGGTGCCAAGCCAAGGCCTGTATGTGTTAATTCCTGAAGTAGTCTTCTCTAGAGAAAGCATTTATAAGACACTATCTTAACATATACATTCAAAATATGTTCACTCTGCCACTTACTATAAGTCAAGCAATAAAGAAGCCAGAACAGGTGTGGCTATCTCTGAGACCTATAGCATAAAAAAAAGGTGATAATGTCAGGGTATTAGACTCATAGGCCTCTCCTTTTACTGCTCACCTAAATGAAGAATGACACCAAATGAATAGGTATCTTTCCTGCTGAATAGTACATCACCAGGGTGTAGGGAGACCCAGTTAATAAAACAAACTCAGTTTTAACTAGACTAGTTAATAGAGGCTAGAGTTTTAAGGGCACGTCTCAAAATAAAGAGTTGAAGGTTAAGGTTACTAATATAGAAACCAAATTTTTTAAGACCCCTTGATATATATGTTTGTACATATTATGTGTGCATGTGTGTGTGTGTGTGTGTGTGTGTGTGTATTTGAGACAGTGTTTCTGTCACCTCAGCTGGAGTGCAGTGGTGTGATCACAGCCTACTTCAGCCCAAACTCCTGGGCTAAAGTAACCCTCCTGCCTTAGCCTCCCAATTACCTTGGGCTAAAGGCACATGCTATCCACAGCTAGTTTTTAAATTTTTTGTAGAAACAAGGTCTTACTATGTTGCCCAGACTAGTCTTGAACTCTTGGCCTCAAGCAATCCTCCTGCCTCAGACTCAAAAAGTGCTAGGATTATAGGCATGAGCCACTGTGGTTGGCCAAGACCCCTTGATATATTTTTTTAAATCACATTTCTTAAACATCTTTTTTTGATAAATTTATAAATTAAGCTCTTGTATTGTAAAGCAGAGATTTATAACCTAGAATCTAAAATTTTCACTATTTGCATTATTCTGGAGAAAGAGTTTTAGCTTTCATTAGCTTATCAAAGGGGTCTGAGACTCACCCCCCACCAAAAAATTAATAATTATGCTTCCACAGCAATTTTCTTTAGAGGGAATACTCACTTAATCAACACTTTCTGCAGCTGAGAAACATTTGGTTGTGAACCCCAGACTCCAGTATGTTGGATCAATACTATCTTGTTATTTTTTTTATGTACTATTTCTAAAACTCTTTAGACTTCATACCTGACTGCCTCCCACAAAAGGATGGTCATTAATCACACCCAGGAGGATCTGCTGTTTCAATCTCAGGCCTCCCGTAACTGGTAGGGGACCTATTTTCTATTGTGATAAGTTACAAACAATGCTCTAAAGCTTCTAAGGTAAAGATGCCAGAAATTCTCATAACTCTATAGTCTTCTGGCAAAATCAGAAACACCTGAAGTGCTCTCGTTATTTATGTTTACCTTCATATTCAGATTTAATCCTCAGAGTTTCATCTGGCCCTTTATGGGCAGATGTTATCCGAAGTTCACATGGAATGCCAAAGCTTCCACAGGCCTTCTTGATTTTCTCACAGTGACCGAGATCAGATGTAGAGCCCATCAATACTACAACCCTGCACTGACTTTCTGGTGTCAAAAGCAACTGGAAAAGAAAAACGTGAAAAAGATGTGAATAAGAACATAACAACAAAAATGGATAATCCTAGGCATGAGTATTATAAGAACTATCACTTTACAGAGCTATAGTGTGTAGGAAAATTACATTGGGACAGAATATTTTAACATACCAAATTTAAGACAGAGATAAACAGAAAAAAAATGATACAGGATCTATTAAAACAAAAACTCTTGACATAAGGGAAAGTAGTCTTCATTTTATTTTTTTCCCCAGAGTGTCATTTTGTTGCCCCAGGCTAAAGTGCAGTGGGGTTGGCCTACCTTACAGCAACCTCAAACTCCTAGGCTCAAACAATCCTCCTGCCTCAGCCTCCTGAGTAACTGAGACTATAAGCATCTGCCACAACGCCCAGCTAATTTTTCTATTTTTAGTAGAAAAAGGGTCTTACTCAGGCTGGCTTCAAACTCCCAAGCACAAGTGATCATCCTGCCTCAGCCTCCTAGAGTGCTAGGATTATAGGCGTGAGCTACCTCACCCAGCCAGAAAGTAGTCTTCATAATTATGTCCAAAAGAATATAATTTTTAATCAGAAAAACTGTGCTTGATATAATAAAAAGCAGGGATAAATACAACATTTTAATATTCATGAAATCATAGTAAAAAAGTTTCATCCTAAGACCTTCAGTACATTTTATTTAATGGAGGCTTTAAGGAATAATCAGCCAAACTGGAAAACATGTTACGAAACTTTGTAAGGTAAATTGCTTGGAACTTAAAATGTACATTCCTCTGACAATAATGTTCTAAACCATAATGATGACCCTTGCATAACCACCAACCCCATTCAACTTCCACAGAGCTGAAAAGTTACATGGAGTTCCACCTATCCCTGGACAATGGATCCTGAGCAGCAGTGGAGGCAGGTAGGAAATGTAAGGTTTCTCCTCCAGGCGCAAGGACAAGACAGGGTTCCACGATCTGCAAGGAGTGTGCTGGCCAGCTTAACAACAAGGACAGCCCAGCTGAGACATTTCCTAAAATTGCTCCTCTCAAAGTCACTGGAAAAATAAGCACTACATTCTCCCACATTTTTTGAAGATTTTCTTAGAAGCAAAACACATAATGTGATACAGGCTTACTACAGAAAGGTTTACCTCTACTCTTTCTGCAACCCACTCAAAGTTCTTCTTCACCATTTGGAGCCCTTCAGGAGTTACTTCTTTGAGGTCCCGGTAAGACTAGAAAATAAGACAGGAAGTTTAGAAAACACGTATCTCTTTTTATCTGGAACTGGCTGGTTTCTGAGTTTTGGGTAGGAAATATGAAGAGTTTGCATAGCAAGGGATATTCTGAAAATGTATCTTAGTCTATAAATCTATTTCCAGAATTAACCTAGAAAAAGTTCAGTAGTGAAGGACACTTTTACTTCTACTTAAGACTGAGTGCTTTCCATATTAATAACCATAATTAACTGCCCTGAACACAGTGGCTCACACCTGGGAGGTCCTAGCACTCTGGGAGGCTGAGGTGGGTGGATTGTCTGAGCTCACAGGTTCGAGATCCGCCCAACCAAGAGCAAGACACTGTCTCTTAAAAAACAACAACAACAACAAAAAAAAACAGTCGGGCATTGTGGCGGTCACCTCTAGTCCCAGCTACTTGGTAGACTGAGGCAAGAGAATCACTTTAGCCCAAGAGTTTGAGGTTGCTGTGAGCCATGATGCCAGGCACTCTACCGAGGGCAACAAAGTAAAACTCTGCTAAAAAAAAAAAATATATATATATTTTTATATGTATTTATATATATATATAAAATATATATATTATATATATATAAAAAGGATCTTGCCCTAATTCTGTTTTTCAGAGGAAACAGCCTGATTAGATATATAAAGGATCTTGCCCTAATTTTGTTTTTCAGAGGAAACAGCCTGATGAGATTGGAAAGACTTGGCATACAGTCCTAGATCTACCCTTTACTAACTGCAAAGATACTTATCTTCTTAAGATGAAACAAGTCTTCTATTATACTTTGTCTATTATTATTTTGAGTTTATTAATGTAATAAACGAGAAATTTGCATTATAAATGTTAAGTATTATTCACTTATCTTTAAAATTAAATAGCAATCAGCAAATCAGTTCCTAAAGATTATATGGGGCAGAAAATTCAAGTTGATATCATAAGAAATAATAGCCTTTCTTTTACTCTCCTCTCTCCTCTAGCTAAGCCTGATCTCACTAACAATAAAAACCTTGAAGCATTACCTACCTGTTTGTCTTTCTGTTGGCTTCGATCTCCTGATGGCCAGAGTCTCCAGGAATCATTATCAATAACATCAGCGAGAACAATCTCTTTGGTGGTTACATCAACACCAAATTCAATCTAGAAACAGTGTATCACCATAGAGACATTTTTAAAAACTATACTCCAAAAATATAATAACCTTTACTTTCAAATCTTATTATCTGTACCTTCATATCAACCAGTGTACAGTTCTGGGGTGACCAGGATTTCTCCAATATTTCAAAGATAGCCTGTGTAGCGTGACTCATGATGTCCACTTCAGTCTGGCCTATGACAAGTCCAGCAAAGCAAAACTTAGCAGCAATCAGCTGTTCTTCAGACCACTGGGGGTCATTATTGGCATCGTCCTGTGAATAAAGTAGAGCAAAACAATGAACTTACATCTAAAATTTTTTAACTTTTCAGAAAATAGTCCTTTTCTCCTTGAGCATAAATTCCTCAAAAATATTCATTTTCTCCAAAATATTTTTGTTTATACTACTATTTAATTCAAAGCAATTATTTATAATCTGCCTACTTTTAGTAGTTATTCTAAAATTCAAACTGAGTAACTTATTCTAGGTTATAAAGTATTTTAGAGAAATGTGCCCTGCATAAACCAATTTAAACACAATTTAAGTTTATGCTTTTTTTAAGTTTATAATTTTTATTTTTCCTTCACAATCATCAGTCATATAGCTGGGTGTGGTGGCTCACGCCTGTAATCCCAGCACTCTAGGAGGCAGAGGTGGGTAGATTGCTTTAACTTACAAGTTCAAGACCAGCCTGAGCAAAAGCGAGACCCTGTCTCTAAAAATAGGCAGGCGTTGTGGTGGGTGCCTGTAGTACCAATTACTCAGGAGGAGAAGACAAGGGAATCACTTGAGCTCAAGACTGGGCTCTTGGCTTGTCGGTCGTAGCTCAGCAGTTAGGGTGCCAGCCACATACAACAGAGCTGGCAGGTTTGAACCTAGTCCCGTCCTGCTAAACAATGACAACTACAACAAAAAAATAAGTGGGCATTGTGGTGGGCATCTGCAGTCCCAGCTACTTGGGAGGCTAAGGCAAGAGAAATCACTTAAGCCCAAGAGTTTGAGGTTGCTGTGAGCTGTGACACCACGGCACTGTACCAAGGGTGACATAGTGGGACTCTGTCTCAGAAAAACAAAACAAAACAAAAAAAAACTGGGTTCTTACTCTTGCTCAGGCTGGTCTTGAACTCCTGAGCTCAGACAATCCACCTGCCTTGGCCTCCCAGTGTACTATGATTACAGATGTGAGCCACCTGGCCTCAACAGCAAGTTTAAAAAATTTTTGAATTAAATGTTACTATTCTCTTTGTCCTAATAATGGTATACTTTATTCATCTTGTTAGTCATGTAGCTTCAGAGTAGGTTTTTCAGATGTTTTCTTTAAAAATCAGATTAATCATTACTAATGAAAGTATATACTACTGACAAATTTCTGAATGACATCTGCAATTTCAAAAGCTTTCAATCGTTTGCGCTTATAAGTTTGCTGCTACAGTACAGTAAAATATAAAACAGAAGTATAAAATAATTACCTTGAAAAACATTTCCACTTTAGGTGGGTAAAACTTATACCC
>CAUYPK010110866.1:0-10635 GCA_963574355.1 Loris lydekkerianus | reverse complement strand
AGTTACATCTGCCATATCTTTCCTTGGGGGGGGGAGTGTGTTTGATCTATTCTGGTTATTCATGTTACCAGAGTTTTCCTGCTGATTCTGCCCCATGATTATTTTATACCATTTGATTTTTCCCCTGGAGCTTTGTCGAGGACCCATATAGTGCTACGGCCTGAGAAACTGGGGACCTTTTTGGTGTGGTGGGGCTAAGTGGTTCTGTCTTGTTTTCAGCTGCTCTCTTTTCGACCCTAGTGAAACAGTTACTCTGGGTTGAAGTCTCAGCTGTGGAGAAATACCAGCAATTAAGTGACCCTGCCCCCCACATGCAACAATTAGAAAAGGAAAATCAAACCTTCCTACAACCACACTCCCAGGGCACCACCTAAATAGTCCTCAGGTGATTGGTTCAGTTGAAAATGTCCAAATCAATTATCTCAGTCAGCACCTGTCTCAGGTGGGAGAGGTTAAAAGGTCTCTGGCTACTGGATCACAGGGGTCTGGTGAATACTCTGATATGGCTTGCTCCAGTGTTGCGTGGAGTCAGGAGGAGCCACCCAGAAAATAGATCAGTCTGGGAAGATTGATGCCTTCTTCCCCACCTTGCACCTCTGTCACACCCAGTCACTGATAGCCCTGCAGTTGGTTGACCCTGTTGCCTGTAGTGAACAGATACTCCAGGGGTTTGCACCTGCCTGAATCACAAGGAAATCTATTTCTGCTCCGCCAGGCTACTGCGCTCTGCCTTTATCTAGCAGGGGGAGCTGAGGCCTGACACCCTCGGGCGCTTGATGGAGCCTGGGGGTTGTTCACTCAGTTCCAGCCCTGCCCCTGATTAATGTTACTGACAGAACAGAACAACTTTGCAGGAATTTGTTTCTGTCCCTGCTAAATTCCCCTACAGAAGAGAAGCTGTTTTGAGTTCCAAGAGCCTGCTCCTCAGGCCCTGTCTTTGCTCCTACAGTTTTGTGTTTGGTTACCTGTTAGTTCTAGCCTCCTGTCTTCCTTTGTCTATAGGCTGACAATCCCCTGAGGGCTGGGTGCATCTTTGGCTCAGCAAAGCGGTCCTCTGGGTCAGCCCTACCCTGGGAACTTCCTGGGTCTGCAGGTGCATTTCTAGTCCCTGCGCTCCACCCAGGTCAGTACCGCCTCAGGCAAACCCTTTACTCACGGGGCCTGTGTTTCTGTCCCAGATCTGTTCCATGGTGTTTGCCATCTGAGTAGATGCCTGGCCTCCTCTGGTTGCCCAGGGACACAGGGAGTGTGTCTTCAGAATTTCAAGGAGTGAGCCCTATTGTTGCTAAAAGATGGCTGTTGCTCTGCACCTCAGGGCACTGCTGCTCTGGTGTTGTTCCCTCTTAGCCAACCACCCTCTCCTCACTCCCATGCCCCAGAGTCAGCACTGACCAGCTGCAGTTTAGGCACTGTCCACAACCCTCGAGAAATCACCCAAGAATCTGGACTCCTGGGGCACAGGCCTCCAAACCTCAGAGTGAGAGTAGAGGGGAGTGCTTGGAGCTCAGAGTTGCAGGTAGAGAATATATACAGTTTTATACAGTTTTATGCCTGGCAGGAGAATGCCGTGGCACCCTAGTAGAGGAGGTAGATCCAGTTTTTAAGGGGTCTCTCCCATGGAGTGTAGTGGGAGGACCTTTGAACTCTGCTCATTTGTTTGTGGGACACTCAGAGCCATTCCCATGGGGGAGGGGACTCCCGTCCACTGGTGATGGATTTTGTACCTTTTGTTTGTATCCCTGGGGTCGCAGCTTGCCTCAGCAAGGTTGATGTGCGTTCTTCAACCTTCTCTCTTGGTGAAGCTCAAATCCACCAGGTTACTTGCTAAATTTCTGTCTTTTAACTCTCCTTCTGGACGGGAGCCTCTGTGGAAAGCTGGCTTCAGTCAGCCATCTTGTCTGCACCCCCACAAAAATAATTCTTAAAAGCTTCCATACTTGTGGAAGTAACAAGGACCATATGAGTGACTATAGAATGTTCAGAGTAAGTCAACAATCAATAGCTTTTGTGGATGTTTATTGTTTTGCTCTTGGTGCATCTGTTGAACCTCATCTTCCAGCCTTTCCCTCACTCCGGATCTAAGTTTTAAATCAATCAAGTCAGTTGCTTTGCCTAGTCTCTTGTGATTTGTTGTAAGCCATTTAATTTTTATTTACATAATGACATTATCTGGAAAGGCATGACATATGCATATGTAGATTGGGGAATGATGTCTTGATGTTGAATGTTAGGACAAATAGCCTCTATCATTTCAAAGCTGAGGAAAAATTTCTTAAAAAGGTGTGGTTTTGGGAGATTTTTAAAGTAGCATAAGAAGAGTTTTCGGCAAAGTAGGGTGAAGGGGGCAGTTCAATTATTGTGGAGAAACTGAGAATTGCATGAAGAGAACCATGGGTTTTAATTCTTAACATCCAAGAATATCTTTCCCAGGAAAATGAGATCAGTGGGGCCTTGACCCATTACTCAGTATGTTCTTGCTTAATCTCCCCTTGGGTTAAATCTCTTCCACGTCAACTCCTGGAATAATAATGTGTGGCTGTAAGCACCAGCACGGGAGCTCTCCTGAAGGCCTATTCACACAGCTAATCAGCTTCTGTTCACTCTGCCCCTTGTTGCTCAACACTGTCAGCCTCAGCTGGTGCTTTAGCTGCCTCCATTCCCAAAACAGGAGCGGGAGAGTGGGGTGGGCAGGAAGCTGAGCAAGCACGCCAAACAGAGAAAAACATCTAAGTGATGGAAGAGAAAAATGCAAAATAACAAAGGAGTTCAAATGGGAATAAGGGATTTGGACAGAAATGAAGTTTACAGAACAAAAGGGAGTTGATGCTAAGGGAAGAAGAAAAGGCAAGGAAAAACATGAATTGAGAGAATGAAAATACCAGACAGTGTCTTGGTCATTTGGAGACAGTTTTTTTGCTGGCTTGTTATGAGAACCAGTAAATGTGGAAACTTCATTATACAATCTGGTCTTACCTCTTTTCCACTGTGAACACATGTGAATACATGTCACATACAAGGTACACTCTCATGGATGTGCTCAGGTTTACAAGCAATTTGTAATTCTAATTCCAATTCTAATTTTAATTATATTCCTTTTTCTTTCAGTTTAAAATGTATATATTATAAGCAAATAGGTAAAAGTTGTCTTGTTACACCAATAACCACTTTAAAAATTATATTTTAAAATCACATTTAAAAAATTATGAAAATCTTATCAAAACTGTTATTTATGAATTATTTTTCAGAGGTCTTACAACTGACCATCAAACACCTAGGTCAAGGACAACTATGATAAGTTCTTTGTGAAATTTTGTATGTCAGTTTGCTGTAGAACATAAAATAGTTTCTGTACATAAATGATAACTGGGGGGTAGGAATTGCAATCAACTCAGCAAATAACTTTTAAGCATCTCTAATATGCTAGGCATGTTGATCTGAATCCCTTATCATAAAGTCTCTGAGAGAGTATCCTGGTCATTCCTGTCTGCCCTTTCTCCTTCTTCTTCTGATATCTCAGTTTTTATCTGATGTATTTATGTATGTGCACATAACTGCATGAATTATGGGTGCTTTGGTGTTCCAAGAAGCAAATGATATCAAATCTCTCTTTAAGTATCATTTCAAACTGAGAGAAAAAATGCATATACAATTAAAATTGTGATGGTTGTAATTTATTTGTATGTGAATGTTATTCATCTTCTCCCTGGCCTTCATTTGCGTTATTCATATCCTGTGTTATCCAAAAAGTGTTCTGTCTTTTCCAGGGAAGTTGCAAGTTTTGGAAGATGCAAAATTAAGAGTGTCTGAAGACTGGAGCAAAACCCATACAAATAAGAGGCTAACTCAACCTAAAAAAGGTAATGCAAGAAATGCAGTGTGTACTAGGTAAATAGAATGATGAAAAATTTAGAATGTAGATTATTTTATTTTTATTTATTTATTTTTTTTGGTGAGACAGAGTCTCACCATGTTGCCCTTGGTAGAGTGCCATGGTATCACAGCTCACAGCAACCTCCAGCTCTTGGGCTTAAGTGATTCTCTTGCCTCAGACTCCCAAGTAGCTGGGACTACAGGCACCCACCAAAATGCCGTGTTATTTTTTGTTGCAGTTGTCATTGTTGTTTAGCTGGCCCAGGCCGGGTTTGAACCCACCAGTCTGGATGTATGTGGCTGGTGCTGTTATCACTGTGCATGGGCCTGGAGCCTATAACGTAGATTATTATTATTATTATTTTTGAGATAGTCTCACTTTGTTGACCATGGTAGAGTGCAGTGGCATCATAGCTCACAGCCACCTCAAATTCTTGGGCTCAAGCAATCCTCTTGCCTCAGCCTCCCCAGTAGCTGGGACTACACATGTCCACCACAAAGTCTGGCTATTTTTAGAGATGAGGTCTCAATGTTGATTAGTCTGGTCTTGAACTCCTGAGTTCAGGTAATCCACATGTGTCAGCCTTCCAGAGTGCTAGGATTATAGATGTGAGCCATCTGGCCTAGCCAGGATGTAGATTTTTTTAAAAGTAGCTAAAGATATGAGAAAGAATTAATAAAGAGCAAAGGAACTTTCTGAGAAGTGTCGTTGTGTGTTACAAACAGGATAGCAATTACAAATGTAGGGATGTAAGTATAAATTGAAATTGTGTTTTAATTATTTTGATTGCTGTGCTATCCTTTGAATGTACTTCATATGGTGAATGCATGACCTAGAGCCCTAGATTTTAGACAGGCTGTGTTATTATTTTAGACATAAAACAATGAGTTTTAACGAAGGTAACAATACGTTCTGGGGGCCAAATTAAAATTCTGATGGAACATTGAGCAAAACCTCAGGAAAAAAGAAGATGATATTTTAATGTGTCTTTGAAGGTTGTGTAAAGTCCTCCTTGGGGGAAAGAACAAGACATTCCACGATGATGATAATGTTTGAGAAAATACCAAGTTGTAGTATGAAAGCATAAAATCTGTGTATTGGAACATAAGTTTTATGATCCTGTGTGGTAGGAAATGAAGTTGAAAAGATTTTTTATAACTAGTGCTATTTGTCAAATAGTTGGTAAATGCCAAGCATTGCACACAATGATCTTAATTGTTGTCACCAAGTTGTAACTACATTCATTATCATAGTCCAGGATGAATAATAAAAGAAGAGGACTGCGGATAGAATCCTGGGGAATACTAACACTTAAAGTCTGGGCATTAGATGGATAAAATGCAAATTGTGAGGGAGTAGAAAATCCATAGAAATTAGTGCTCCAAAGCAGAGAACTATTCCTAGAAGGACGTGTGAGCGCTAGTGTGGGCAAGAGTTGGAAGGCTGAGAGGGAAGAGCAAGAGCTCACCTTCAGGAGGTCATTGCTGGCATTTTGAGAGAACATTTCCAGTTGAATTCCAGAAATAGACGTGATAGCACAGGAGGCTTCAGTGGACCAATGAGGAAGAGAGAGAACAAGCAGAGAACCAGCTGCTCTTGGGGATTAATGGTCCTTAAAGGCAGGAAATGGGAGACTGGCTCAAGGTGTAGAAAGAGCTGGGAAACGTACAGATGGAGAGGGAGGGACCAAAAAGCAGCAGGATTGATCTATGAGGGAGAAAAGATCACTGATGCAGGCAAGATCACTGATGGTGGGAGGGGAGGGCTCTGAGTGCCAGGTAAGAGTTGGGTTTGGAAGGGAGAGGGCCATACCAAGGCAGAGCTGGAGGGCAGCCTGAAATGTTGATGTGACTCTGAACTGAATTCTGAAACCATTTTATACCACATTTCCCTATTTCTTGAGGGGTAAATAGCCAAAAGTAATAACTGGATCATTGTACTAATTCCCATGCAGCCCTGGAGGGTCCTGAGTCTTTTTCTAGTCTTTGGTCAGAAACAAGTTCTGAGCAAACACATTGGTCTGACAAATTCCAAGACATCTTTATAAAGTAGTTGTGGCTATAAGAAGTTGCTAGAGTACTGTAGAAACGTGACCTGCATATAAGGTCAGCTTTATTTATGTCTAAGCCCACCATGAACAAAACAGGACATAGTATGAAACACAGGCGATGTGGGGCCTTATATGTATCTTACCACAACCCCTCACCCATACTCAGAGCTGACCCTCTACAGTAGATCCCATAACACCAATCATGTCCAATAAAGAGCATAATCATTCCATGATCCCATTATACCCCTGGAGTGTGAGGCTGCTCAGAAGCACAGAATTCTATCGAAGCATATTCACCTTGTTGTTAGTGAGAGCTACATACCATTTATGTTGGATCTCATTTTTTTTTTTCATGCTGCAGCTAATTTTTTTGTTGTTGGCATAGTTTTTTGTTTCCTTACTTAATTGAAATCTCCTCTTTAGGCAAGGAAAAGAACCCACTAATTTTTAAAACATAGGGACAGATGCTCTGTGAGAACTGGTTTCATGAATTAAAAACCAAATATAAATCACACAATGTTATCCGGGTGCCTCACCAAGCATTAACTGTCTTATCTCACTGGTCTGCTATTGTTTAGTACCTCAAATATGAGGATTGAAAAAAAAAATTCTTGAAGTGGTGGTGGTGAGTGAGCCCTAATCAGTTAGGCTTGTAGAGGGATCCCTTTACATACAGCATTTCTCAAACTATTTCACATAATTTAATCAGACCTTCAAAACCTCCAGGAGTTTAGGAAAGGAAGATTTCCTGCACTTCATTTTACAGATGAGTAAACTGAGGATTAGAAGTGAAATGACAAGCTTAGCTTAGGAAGTGGCTAAGATAGATGGGGAAGTGAGATCTCTGAAGTTCTGAGAGGCATCTTGTCCAATCCTTTACTTCATGAAGAAAGGAATTTGTTTCGTATGGTAGTCTTGGGAACACAGGCTTTTAAACCAGGTTTGATATGTGGGATCTCTGCTTTATGTTATGAGTTACCATTTACTGAGCACTTCTTGTATGCAGCCACCATACTGTCTGCTCTGCAAATGCTCTCCATGATCTGCATGCCCAGTGCTACGAGATTGGTAGTATTATCTACACTTTGATAACTTTTAAACTATTACTGAAGGTGATTAAATTGCTGGAGATGAACCATCTAATAAGAGATAGTGTTAGGATTTGAACCCTAACCTGCCTGGTTTCTTCCATGCTCCTTTCCCAGGATTCCTAGCTAATGTGCCATGTAACTGTGGGACATTCGCTTCAGTTGCAGTTCCTTTATCTTCTAAATGGTTATTTTAGTACATACCTGGTTGAGTATTTTGACAAATCAGAGCACGAAGGAAATGCATACTATTGTATCTTTTGCTGCTTCGGCAGAACTCACGGATGTATTTGTCAGTTATTCTGTTGGTTACTGTCAGAGCTGGAGCTGTGCTCTGACTTCCACTTTCCTCTCATGTTGCCTTGTGCTGCTGAGAGAAGAGTCTTGGGAGGCAGACAAAGGAACACAGGGAAGAGGAAGAGCAAGCGGGATAGAATGAATGGGAGAGTTGGCAGTGACAGTCACAAATGCGGTGATGGGCGCATGGTTAATCAAGAAGGGACCCTTGGGGTGGATTCAGTCATGTGTGCAGGGGAATGGCTGTGAAGCGGAAATAGCCCAGTGGGAAGAGAGGCAGTGATGGATGTGAACGCAAGCAGAGCCATCTTTTGGCTTAATTTACCATTTATTTGACTTGAGGTAATCTACAAGAAAAGATCTATTTAAAATTGATTTCAAATTATGAAATTAAAGAAGTTGCAAATTGCAGGTCTAGAAATAACAGGCAATCTGACCAACTACAGGAAAAAATATCAAATAAATATGATTAAAACACAATTGGAGTTTAAGAATGATACAGTGGTTGTAAGAAAGAGCGAGACTGTGTTGAATGAGTTCACTCATCCATTGACTGTTCATTAAGTACTACTCAGCCCTGGCCAAGTGGGAGGACTGTGACAGCAGTGAGTCACATGGAACTGAATAAAGAATGGCCTTTTCCTCAAGGAGTTCAGTTTCTGGGAATGAAACATATGGACACAAGTAACTATGATACGACACGAAAAATTCTATTATATTAAAGAGCCTTGTACACAGGATTATTGGAGAAGAGAATAGGAACATTTAATGTAGCCTCCGAGAGCAGTTTAGGAAATACTTCAGTACTAAGTTAAAATGGTGATTTTAGAGTGAGGGTTAATAGCATTTATTCTGATAAAAAAATGAGTGAAAAAACAAATAAATACAAAGACACAGACACAGAAACATACTGTATTCAAGGACACACAGGCTGTCATGGTCAGAGTGTTGGGTCTGTGGGGAAAAGTGGTAGAAGGTAACACTGAGAGCATGTGTTAGGAGTTGGAGCTGCACGTGTGAGCCATGGGCAGCCATGGGAGGGTTCAAAGCATTGAGAAACGTGTCCCTGGAGCTGAGGGGCAGAAGCAGGTGGATTCAGGTCACTGCATTCATCTGCCCAAGAGAGAAAGGTTGAAAGAAGAAAGTAGAAAGAAGAAGGAAGACCAGAAGGATAGTATCTTCAGCTACTTCAACACATTTTTGTTAATGTTCCCATATAATGTGCTAGTTTATTTTATTATTTTTTAATTTTTATGTATGTATTTATTTTACTATAATAATTATAATCACTTTAATTTCAGCTTTATGTGAGGGTACAAACTAGGTTACAATGTTTGCATTTATTAGGTGGAGTCCCTCTTGTAGTTGTGTTCCACACCCAAGAGGTGTGCCATCCACCTTTGCATTGTGCTCATTAAGTAGGAGCACACCAATCCCCTTCCTTCCTCCCCTTTTCTCCCTCCCTTTCCCCCCTCCCCACAAGTCAGTGAAGTTCAAGTAAACAGTGGGAATAACTGTGACTTTCTTAAGGTAGCCAAATGCTTCATCATCTATGTACTGTAACTTGTTATTTTTAGGTACATACCCAAATAGAAGAACTTTGGTGCAATCCCATTTTTCAGATTAGATCATTGGACAGAATCTTGTTTCATGCTTTGCCTCTTTGTCCAGGCTTCCTCTACTTTTCCCTCTCTGGCTCACTCTCATCTGACCCCCTCTCAGCCCTGGGGGAAGAGAGGTGTGAATCCCAGGCCCTCACCTCTTGCTAGATCAGTCTCTGACTCTAAAAATAGGGGGAGAGGTAAGAATGAAACTGGTAAGAGAAATTTCTAAAATAGGTGAATATCTCTGTTGGGGAAAATGTAGGACTGAGCCTGGGTCAGGCTTCAAGGGTTGATGAAAAGTTATTGAATAGTAATTGTGGCAACCCAGCCCCACTTTTCAGAGGAGAGTTACCATTGGGAGATAGCAATCCCTACAACTCTATTTAGTGAGTCAACTCAGCTCAGAGGTACATGAGGAGACAACTCTCAGTAGCCTCCTGCTTTAGAGATGGGTAAGTGGAGAGAGGAATGAGGGCCAAGAGCAGAGCAGTTAATAATATGTGGGGAGGTCAGACTATTGAGTTACACAGTGATGCCAGCATCTAGTCCACTTTTCAAAGCACTTTTGGAACTCATTTTCTAGAGTGGCCATCAGAGCTGTTGTATGAGTCTGGAGTTTGTAAACTCACAGTAGAAAAAGTGCTTTGAAAGGTGGACTAAGTGCTGGCATAGGTGCATAGCTTCTCAAGGGGAGTACTTCATAAGTAGCACATTTTCTAGGATGAGCTCATGAACTTTATTGTCTGACCTTGTATGATGACAGCTCTGATAGCTGTTCCAGAAAAAAGAATTCCAAAATTACTTTGAAGGGTGAACTAGGCATTGGCATCAGTGCATAGCTTCCCCAGGGGAGTACTTTAAAGGTAGCTTTAGTGATAGTCAGCAATGAAGCATGTAGCACTTTTTCTAGGATGAGTTTATGAGATTAATTGTCTGACCTTGTGTGTGTATGTGTAATGATAGTACATGTTTAATGTACAACTTTTAGAAATTTACTTATTTTCTATTGTTTTATAATATTTAGAAAATTTTTACTTGAAAAATGAACTATTTAGTTTGGTTGATTATTCAAAATTTATAACACATATATATTAAATAAATAACCCTAAAAGAGAAAACACTAATATTACATGTACCTCAATATTAAATACAGAAATATGATGGTAGCTATTTTGCTCTAGTAATATAAACACTAAGTAAAATTATTTCATGATTTGATGTGGAACCCCTGTGATTATGGAGAATAGTGGATATTCAGAAAATTAGGGTGAACGCAACTTACAGAAAAAAAGGAGAAAACAATTATTTTTTTATTTTTTATTTATTTTTATTATTATTTTTATTTATTTATTTTTTTATTGTTGGGGATTCATTGAGGGTACAATAAGCCAGGTTACACTGATTGCATTTGTTAGGTAAAGTCCCTCTCGCAATCATGCCTTGCCCCCAGAAGGTGTGGCACACACCAAGGCCCCCCCCCTCCTTCCCTCTTTCTGCTTTTCCTTCCCCCCACACATAACCTTACTTCTCATTAATTGTCCTCATATAAAAATTGAGTACATAGGATTCATGTTTCTCCATTCTTGTGATGCTTTACTAAGAATAATGTCTTCCACTTCCATCCAGGTTAATACAAAGGATGTAAAGTCTCCATTTTTTAAAATAGCTGAATAGTATTCCATGGTATACATATACCACAGCTTGTTAATCCATTCCTGGGTTGGT
>CAUYPK010110865.1:0-13142 GCA_963574355.1 Loris lydekkerianus | reverse complement strand
TCGTTTTTTTTTTTTTTTTTTTTTTTTTGCTAAAAATTTACCAAAATAGTTTGAACACATAAAAATATTTTTAAAAAAACAAAAACTAAAACCCAGCATAAATTTAGTCATATAGGCATTGGTTAGAGGACATTGTTTTCACTAAGGATTATATTCAAACACTTTCTCTTGGATTTTTACTAAAACTCTGATTCTGAACCTTATGACTTGTAATGGTGCCAACTATTAGAAACAGAATAATGTAATTCAGCCCAAGGTATTATGTATCATGATATAATAGACAAGGAACACGTGTACCCTCTAATAAAAAAAAAAAAAAATCAACTTGTTTTTGTATACCGAAAGGCTATTCCCTGACCTGTAACTAAAATAATTGTATTTGATTGACTTATTTAAGTGCAGTGAATTATGAAAAGCTAACTTAAGGATTGGAGTAAGGTTATGAGTAAGGAACACCTGTGGACAGCCCCATGACAATTCAGAACCAGGATTTTACTGAAAAAAAAAAAAAAATCACTAGTATTGAATATAGCCCTTAGTTGTATGAGATATTATTTGCTTCATGAGCAGCCCAGCATATAGAGGATGAGGTTGACTTTCCCAGCCACCCACTCCTTGAGGGGACAGTAGTACTCATAGTGAAACTGCTCAAACTCTGGTGTCTGGCGGATTTCACACAAGAAGGAGAGATCAATACCTGACTCCAAAAGGAGGAGGAGCAGGGGAAATACAAAGAGCAGCAGTCCCAGGCCCACCACAAGGAGCCGGGAGAAACTCTTGACCAGTGGGTTCACCCGAAAATGGCCGGTCAGAATGTCATAGCTCCACGACAAAGCTCGGCGAGCCTCTTTCAGCTCCTCTTCCTCAGCAATCAAAAAGGCATTTTCATCCGCTTCCAGTTCCTCAAACGAATCTGTGTCTTCTCTTTCCAGCTCAAGTCTGGATGGAAAGTCAAAGAGCATATCAATCTCATCATCATCTACAGGGGTGGGGAGCAGGCTGGCACTTGGGTTGTACGCTAGTTCAGAGATGGTTAGGGGCTCTTCTTTTATTTTATCTTCCTCTTCGCTTGGGGGATCTTCATACTCCTGGGCTTCCTTCACTGGAGAGCTGGAGATCAAGGGGGCAGAAGTGTCCTCTTTGGGCAAGGGAACACCTGTAAAGAGACATTTTTTTCTTAATTTTAAAATTCAGATTTTTTTTTTCCCCCCACAAAACATTTGTAGGTAGAAATGATATCAGAAATTCCAGGAATTCTTTGGAATATTTGGAATTGCTGTGTGGAATCCTGACTTTCCACAAAGTTAGTAACAGATCCTGTACCATAAGTTGTTAAGGTCAACATGCTAAACTCAAAATAATCACCACTTCTCAAGTGCTTGGCAATATTTATTTACAACATTCAGGTATGTAATTCTGATTTGCAAACCTCCAACGTTAGTCATGTTTGCAAGAATAAAAGGAAACTAAATGACATATTATAAATGTGAGCAATGTCTTTTAGAAGTGAACACTATTATCCAATATAGGATTATAGTAAAATTATAGAATCTGCCATCCAATGATAATCACTTTATGATTTGATGTATTGCTTTCTAACCTTCCTTCTGGGCACAATTTTGTGGCCAGTTTTGTGTAACTGCAATCATATTGTATGTAGAAGTTTACATCTTTTTCTTTTCATTTCCATTTTAACATATATATTTTCTATGTTCAAATAAATTTCCATTTGTATTATTTTCTATTGAGTTAATACAAGAAATTAGTTGCCTATTGGCAAATATTTATTTTGCTTTGCAAAAAGGACTATAAAAATATATATATATTTTTTCTTTTTTGAGATAGAGTCTCAAGCTGTTGCTCTGGGTAGAGTGCCATGGTATCAGTCATAGCTCACAGCAACCTCCAACTTTTGGGCTCAGGCTATCCTCTCACCTCAGTTTTTCTATTTTTAGTAGAGATGGGGTCTTGCTTTTGCCCAGACCAAGGTTGGTCTTGAAGTTGTGAGCTAAAGCAATCCGCCCTCCTCGGCCTCTCAGAGTGCTAGGATTTCAGGCATGAGCCACCAAGCCCAGTCTATAAGAAACATCTTTACATATAAAGCGTCTTTCCTCTCTTCTCTTCTTTTAGTTAATTCACAATAGACAGATTTCTAGAAGGGAGTTTGCTTAGTCAAAGGGTAGGAACATTTTTTTTAAAGTTTATTGGGGCAGAAGTGTTTCTCAATGCCTCATTGACACATGGGAACTCCAGTTACCTACTGTCAGGCTAAGGCCACATCTACTAATTTTTGAGAGATGGGTTCTTAGTGGGAAATAAAGTCAGCATCAAAGGCGTGTCCTCCAGAATGGACCTACAATACAATACCAAATTGGCAGCCAGGTGCGTTAAGCAATAGTGAGCCAGTTTTTAATGCACACATTTCATGATTTTTCTCTAAGATGTGCAGGAGTGAATCACTAGTTTTATCTTTCAAAAATCAACACGTTTCCTGATAACTCTCATCTGGTATCACTGAGCAGTTTAAATGAAAAATACCATTAAAAAAAAAACCATATACAAATGGCCAACAAGCACACAAAAAGATGCTCAACACTGTCAATCATTAGGAAAATGCAAGATTATCCCATATCACAAAATCCCAAGACCAGAGATGTTGGCATGGATGTGGAGAAAAGAGAACACTTCTACACTGCTGGTGGGAATGCAAACTAATACGTTCCTTTTGGAAAGATGTCTGGAGAACACTCAGATTTAAAAATAGACCTGCCATTTGATCCTACAATTCCTCTACTAGGTATATACCCAGAAGACCAAAAATCACATTATAACAAAAATATTTATACCAGAATGTTTATTGCAGCCCAATTCATAATTGCTAAGTCATGGAAGAAGCCTAAGTACCCATTGATCCATGAATGGATTAATAAATTGTGATATATGTACACCATGGAATATTATGCAGCCTTAAAGAAAGATGGAGACTTTACCTCTTTCATGTTCACATGGATGGAGCTAGAACATATTCTTCTTAGCAAAGTATCTCAAGAATGGAAGAAAAAGTATCCAATGTACTCAGCCCTACTATGAAACTAATTTATAGCTTTCACATGAAAGCTATAACCCAATTATAGCCTAAGAATATGGGGAAAGGGGAGGGGAAGGGTAAGGCTGGGTGAAGGGAGGGTAACTGGTGGGACCACACCTACGGTGTATCTTACAAGGGTACATGTGAAACTTACTAAATGTAGAATATGAATGTTTTAACACAATAACTAAGAAAAAGCCAGAAAGGCTATGTTAACCACTGTGATGAAAATATTTCAAATTGTATATAAAACCAATGCATGGTACCCCATGATTACATTAATGTACACAGCTATTTAATAAAAAAAAAAAACTTAAAGGTTAATTGATCTAAAGAATAGAGTTCTCATACAAGTGGAAAGATATTATTAATATTAATATAACATAATTCTAATTAATAGGTATCATTCATTAAATGTTTGCTATGTGCCCATGACTCTTAAAAAAAAAAAGGAAATGCAAATGAAACCATGCTAGGATACTACTTCATGCCTACTAGGATGGTGATAATATTTTTAAAAAACTGAAAATAACAAGTGTTGGTAAGGATGTAGAGACATTAGAATCTGTACATTGTTTCACTTATAAAGTGAAATAGTAATAATCATAGGAAGCCAATGGAAAAGACTAGTCATTGGTGAGAAACAGGCAGGAGTTTCTGGGGCCCGTGTGTGCTGTGTACAGAGGCAGAGTGTCTGCTGTGTATAGTCCTGTAGGTTGCACACTGCCCATTCCCATCTCCACCATTCCCATAGATTCCAGTACCACAGCATGTCCTAAAGTTAGGCCAAATGTCCCAACACAACTTGGCAGGCTACTGATGTTACTAGAAAAGTTCTTCTTACTCTCATTGCTTAAGGTAAAATAAAAGACCTCTTGGGTACACGGAAAAACTGTGGTGAAAATTCAATGGGCACTCACATTTTATTCAGAAGCCACCGAGTCTCTCTGCTAACTCTGAGCATATGTGTGACAGAATCCAAATGGTACAGCTGAGTTTCCCGATAGCATTTATGTGTTCAAACGAGCTACAGAACCCAGTGATGGTCTTGTCTAGCTTGCCTGTGCGTGTTGATCTTAATGAAGGAGCAGTGCAATACGGATGTCATAGGACACCCTAAAAGGAAGATACTAGTAACCCCTCCCTATCTCACAAGGAAACAGAAAGGATAATGTGGGGAAAAGAAAAATGGGAGGCAGCACTTTGGGGAGAATATGGTGGCATGAGAATACAACAGATCATTTGCAATTCTTATTGAACTACTCTAACCTCTTAAGAAAGACTTTGGACTCTGGGCTCCTTGGGGTAGCTCTAATCCCACTTGGCAATGTCTTTTCTGTTTGTAATCTGCCATTGTTGCTGCTGTCACCTGCCTGAAACCACACTGGCTCCCTCTGCAGGAGACACTCTTCCAGCCTTACTTCCTGTCTCACTGCCTGATCCTTGCCCTGTGAGCACGGCATCACTGGGAACCACTGTTCTGATTCCCTCTGCTGGTTCCCTTTCAGGATCCCTGTGCTGACACCCAGCTATGGAATGCCCATTAAGCCTCCAGAGCAGTGGTACAAAGACAGTGGTACCCCCATTTGGCTGGGAGGAGGGCAATTTAGAAAATCATGGAGGCTTTGTTAGATATCACCATGACTGGAGGGACTGTTGTCAATTAGTGGGTGGGGGAACAGGGATGACAGACATGTCCAAGTGTGTACAGTGGCCCCACATAATGAAAAATTATTTTTGTGGCCCACACAACTTTCAAATGTCAATGATCAGACATTAGGTGAAACACCTATTTATAATGATCTGAATCTAAAATCTACTTCTGTTTTATATTTAAAACTAAAGCATCTGAGGTATGATTTTAACATATTTCAAGTTTTTCAAGAATGTAATCACTGGGTAAATTGAAGAAAGGTTTTTGCTAAGAGTTGTGCAGAAGTTCAGAACATCACATCCTCACCCATCACATCCTCACCTTGCCAAGGTGTCAAGTTTCCTGTAGTGGCAACATTCCCACCCTGCGAATGCGAGGAGAGGCCCTTGGGGCCTGTTCCCCCCTCCTCCCCATTCCACCCATCTCTCGCCTTCATTCTGCCTCCTGGTCAATCATGTTTGAGAAAAACCTCTAGAAATTCTTATTATTTGATTATAATCAGTTTCTTCTAATTCCTCCTTATGTTGCCATTAGAGCATTATTTTGACTGTAAAGTTAAGTGTGGGTAGACTGTATTTTCCATAAGTTGCCTCTCAAAACAGTAGAGAGAACATTATAATATTTTTGTTTTCATGGGGTCAAACTAAATCTCAAAGTGCTAACAACCATGGCTCAAGCACATGAAATGGTCCGGTCTCTACTGATGTCACATATTCATTGATTACTGACTGGAGCCATCCTTCTTGAGGTGGGCTAAACTCTAATTGATTCACTTATGTTGATGAGCTTAGCACACTGGCTGGATAGTGTGCTGTGCTCTTGAGTTGAAGGTAAGAAAGAGAAAAGGGGAAGGAAGAGTGGGAGAGGAAAATATAATAGACCATCACTCCAAAGTTGGCAAATCGGATAGCATGGAAAGAGAAGTGACCCCCAATGCAGGACACCTGGATCCAGGCCCCCCTCACTGAGCTATGCTCTCTGAGCAACATTAGATGTGTCACTTCAGTGCTAGTGTCTTGGACTTTTTACCTGAAAAATTTGACAGACTCCCTCCTGATTCCAGCATTCTGTGGCTCCATCTTAGACTATGTCGAACTGTCCTACTTAAACTTATATGTAAAAAGAGAGGAAAAGGATTCAAGGGCATTAAGATTTTTAATAAATTTCTCCATAGCTGGATATTTTAAATTTCATCATCGTATTCATAAAAGGAAGTGAGAAAGCTGAGGCTTAGCAACTAAGAAACAACAGAAGGGTGGTTTGTACCCTGTGTTGTCAGATTCCCAAGCCCCGGCTTTCTCCAGACGACTGTGTTAACTGAAGGGAGCGGGGTCTGAGAGGCCCAGAGAGACCCTCCTTCTACTAAGCAGGAAGAGCCTTCTCTGTCAGCAGCCCTGTTCCACTTGCTGAACCCCATGTCATTACCTGCTCATTTGCCTGACCAGTCCCACTCTTCGGCTGCTGTCTTTGGAGCATTAGTAACATGCCCCTTTCACTCTCAAAAGTTTTACCTAATAAATTTTATGATCACTTAATTGATCACTCTCTTGTGATTCTTATTATGACCAAGATAACAGGGCACATACACACATCACTTGCTTTTGTCAGAAACCAGAAATAAACTTTAAATTTTGCTATATTCTGTAAGTGCTATCAGTCTCTAAAATGTTTCCTCTTTGCATTAAACAGCATGCAACTTCCAAAACTTGGTAAGACAGTATGCCGTTAACTTTGTATGAGACTCCTGTATCTCCCCTTTGTTGAGGATAAAGTTCAATTTTTCAAGGGAAACTCCTATCCTGAAGCTGTAAGGAAAAATTCCTAAGAATGACATTTACTTTTCCAGATGAGGTTTTTTTTACTTTCAGGCATAGAAATGTCCCTCCTGCCTCTGAGCATCCCTGCCAAATGGTCTACTCATTCTATATACACCCCATGAGAAGTCATCCCGCTGGCACAGGAAAGCATGCACAATGAAAACTTCAATACAGACACAAAGACAAGCTCAAATCCTAGTGTTCCCATCGCAACCCCCAGCTGAAACCTGCAGGCAGTCTTCTCCGACACTCAAGGCTGGAAGCATGGGCTGACAGTCTTCTTTCTCTCCTTTCTGCATCCTTCTTCTTCCTTGACAACTAAACTCCCGTTTCCTTGTGGCCATTATCTGCTCTCTCAGATATGTTATGCCTTTCTCCTCACTGACTATCTTGCACCCATAGTCCTGCCATCATCTTGAGTGACTTCAATATCTAGAATTAGCGAGGATGCTTCATGAAATTCTTATCCTTGCATTTCTGCAGCCAGCTGCCCCTACCAGCCCACTGAAATCATTCATACAGGGTCTCCAAAGACCACCACATTGCTAAAACCAAGGCGTATTTGTTTCTGTTCTACTGATCACTCGACCTCTGAGATTCAATACACTCTTGGTTGTCAAGCCGTGATTCTAAGCCACCTCTGTCTCCATAGTCTCCTGTCCTCTACTGTCTCTGGCTCCCAGTCTGATATAAATGCTGATTATCTGGTAGTTTTCACAATTGACTCCTTATTGTCCATTTCTCCCCAAATGACTAGTCTAACCCAATCATGGTAATTCCAGTCTCCTGGTTACCTTTGGTTTAGAAATGGGCATATGAGCCAACCCTGAACATAAAAGTTGAAGAGGAATGGGAGAGTGGGGATGTGGGAAGGGTTCCGAGAAGGGTTTTAACTCTGAGAAGTTTATCATCCCAGAATGGTTCAGACTCTCTGTCTCTTGCCATTGTTCTAACTGAAGGAGACAGCAGAAACTCTGGCAGCCGTCCTATCATGCTGACAGCAACAGCTCCAGGGGAAGCCCGGCCAACTGACAGGAGCAGTGTAGAGATGAAATGAAACTAGTTCTCAACCCTAGAATCTTCTCTGACTCTGGACTTGGACTTGTCTTGGATAATAAATCACCATATTATTTAAACCAAGGCTAATTAGGATTCTCCATTACTTGCTACTGATGGCATCTGACTGATGCAGCTGTTACACCCTCTGGTGCATCTCTTTATCATCATAATCAATAATTGCATGGTGCTGCAGATTTATTATGAGTTTTTCCACTAAACCTTTATCTCCTAAAAGGTAGGGACTTGAGATATCTACTAGAGAACTACAGAAATCAGCATGTGTTATTGCAAATTATGTACTAGCAAAACATTAGAATGCCCATCAAAGTCAGGAAAGTGAGAAAAACTCTCACCACCCATCAGGATTATTCTGACGGCTCCAGATAATGCAATATAATAAAGTCAAAAATAACAAGTATAAATATTGGAAAGAAAGGCACAAAACTCTCACTATTTCCAGATGACAGAATTGCCTACATAGAAAAGCAATTAAAATAAACCAGAGAAATGAATAAGAGTTCAGTAAAGTGATCAAAGGCAAGATCAACATATTAAAGAAAGTGGTTTACTCCACACCAGCAAAGACAATATAAAAACATGATAATGGAAAATCCCACTCGAAATTGCTAAATGCACAAATGAAAATTTCCAGGAATAATCCAAAACAAGATGCCTATAAAACTTGCATGAGAACAATGTTAAAATATAATTGAGTAACATAAAGGCCAATCTCAATAAATGAAAAACATAAGGATGTTCCTGAAAAGGAAGCCTTGGTATCTTGAAAATTCAGCTCTCCTTTTATAAAAGTTTGATACAATTTCAGTACAAATTCCAATACATTTTCCAAAAAGACAAAGGGAGAAAGTGTACATACATAATCAAAAGATTCTGCATAAAAAAAAGCCATGAGTACATCCAGACAATGGAATATTATTTAGCACACACACAAAAAAAGAGCTATTAAACCATGAGAAGACACGAAGGAACCTTAAATGCATATTACTAAGTGAGAAAAGCCAGGCTGAAAAGGATACATATTGTAGGATTCCAACTCTATGACACTGTGGAAAAGGCAAACTATGGAGGCAGTGAAAAGATCAGTAGTTGCCAAGGCCTGGGGGTGGGAGGGCTGAACAGGCAGAGCTCAGAGGATTTCTAGGGCAGTGAAACTAGTCTTTGTTATGCTATCGTAGATAGGTGTCATTATATATTTGTCCAAACCAATAGAATGTACAATACCAAGGGGAACTCCAATGTAAGCTATGAACTTGGAGCAATCTCGCTGTGTCAATGTAGGTTCATCAATTGTAATAAATGCACACCCTGCTGCAGGATATGGGCAATGGTGGGGGAGCAGCTGCACTTCTGTGGGAGACAGGGGAGATGAGAACGCTGTACCTTCCTCTTCATTAACTGTGAACCTAAAAACTGCTCTAAAAAAATAAATTCTTAAAAAAAAAAAGCAACACAGAGGGAGTTGACCTACCTGATATCAAAACTATATGATAAAGTTAGTAATAAATAGAGCAGAAATAATAAAAGACACAATTCAGAAACATAACCTTGAATATAATGGAAATTGTTTATGATAAATAGGTAAATAGGTTTGCAAAAAAATTGCTAACCAGTTGGTGGATGGGGGAAGTAGATTCCTAAGTTATACACACATAACAAATTCCTAAGAAGTTCAAAGGTAAAACTAAAACAAATATGAGACAGCACAGGAAACTGCCTTTTTTATAGGCCAAAAGTAGTTGATTGTCAGTGATTTCACATAGTTCAAGAAAATGCATTGATTATGAAGAAGAATACACAGAAAACAATTTTATAATCTTAGTATAAAGAAAACTGCATTAGAAAAGAAACAAAACTTACAAACAAATAAAGCAGTATGCACGGATATAAGTTTATACATATATATAAAGTGCCCATGTCATAAACTTAACATTAAAAAGGATGAAAGCCAAGAACCAATTAGGAGGAGAAAAGTTAACATTTTTAAAAGACAAGGAATGGATATCCTGATTAGAAAACAATTCCTACAATCTGTAAGGAAAGGATAAAAAATACAACAGAAATGTGCTGAGTGAACAAACAGCCAGTTTTCAGAGAAAGAGACAAAAACTGGACAGCTATCACTTGAAAACATGCTCTTCCTCACTGGTATAAAGGGATATGCACATTAAAATAATGAAATGGCATTTTTCTTTCAATGATTTTGCAAAATTTTGAGAAATTGGTTACATCAAAATTAGTCATCATGTGGGGGAATAAACATTGTCATACTCACCTTTGTTAGTATTTGTCTTTTAGAAGATAATGTGCCCATTTTCATCAAAAGTTAAAATTTGTATATCCTTCTGCCCAACAATTAGACTTTTAAGAATTTAATATAGAGAAATGCCTGTGTATACACTTTCAATGTAATGTTGTTACAGCCCCAAATAATAAATATCAATTTCTGATAATAAACTTGGTAACTAAACAAATGAATGATTGCATTTTATATCACATATTTTTCAGCCATTTGTAAAAGAATGCATATTAATATGTATTGATGTAGAAGGTCCTTTCAAATCATACGATAAAATAAAAATGCACTATAAAATAATATATACATGGAACAATCTCATTCATGAAAAAACCCCTGCATCCCACATGGCAATAGTCATAGATTGGCTAGTAGAATTATTAAGGAAAGCAACTACGAGTGCTTTTAAAAATCTTTTACAAGAACACATCGCATTTACATATGTCATTGTACAAACAATTTCATCTCAATTCACTCAGAAGTCCGTTCCACACTTGTGCACAAGATATAGCGAACTCCAGATATTTCCCAGGATGTATTTTGTTTTAATCAATTGATGAAAACCACAAATGCACCTATAACTACAGCTTCTTTCATCTTATAAACTCTTTTAAAATTCATATTCCAGTTTCCTTTCCCCCAATGGACCATAAAATGAAATAAAATACGATATTTCCAATGCAGAGGAATGTGGTAGAATGTCAGTTTGATCTCAGTTTTTTAGCTGATATTTATGTCAGTGAAGCTCTGCTTTGTAGATTAATAAAGGTGATCTTCACCCCACGGCTGCAAGCAGATCTGGGATCTGACCCTTGCAACAAAGAAAGGAGCTTGTTTTGCTCATCCAGTCTACCTCACACACCACCATGGCTTCCTCCTAACTGCTGCAGAATAAGGAGTGATTTGCCTTTACTGCAACTTTGTATCGTTTTCCATTGAGCAAGGGAACATCCGCCTACTTACTGTCCTTCCTACCTGTCTGCTTTCCTCCCTCCCTCTCCCTTTCTCTTCCCATCCTTATCAAAAACCTCTGGCACCGAGTTCCCCCTTGGCTTCTCTCCAGAGTCACTAGCTGTGAGCAGGAAGCTAGAAGCCCTGGAAGTCCGCACACCTCTCCAGGCGTGGAATGACAGCCCGGGGCATGGCACATACCCGCATTCCGAGCTGTGACCTTGGAGCCGTGTCTCAGCAGACGGACAAACACGTTACCGCTGCAGTGGTTCACCATGTGCAAGTGGAGGCTTCGTCGGGTCTGGATCTTGACCAAGCATTTTGCCATGCTGGCTACTCCAGTCCCCCTAGGTCTCCTCTGCTTTAACGACCCAGAGCAGCCTCTCCCTACCCATCCATTCTGTTTTAAAGGACCTGGGCAGGACCCACTGAATGAATCAAATGTCAGGTTCCTAATGTGCCAACAGAAATAACTCATGTGAGATCAGCATGGGCAGGGAGGAGGAGGGGGATGCTATTTTTAAACTTTCCACTCATCCCTCTAACAAACAATGAAATACTATGCATCGCCCCCACCCCCAGCCTCTTCTAAGCCACCCGGACCAGAGGATCCCACGGAAATGTCTTACAGTTCCCTAAAAATCAAATGTCCCCAGAAGACAAGACATTGTCAAAAGACCTTGACAAGACAGAAGACTGCGTAACTCCAGAATGGAGGGAAAAAACCCACTTTGATATCTTTCTTTTTAATTAATTTCTTTATTTTTATGTGAAATCATAGCTGTATACATTAGTGCAATAAAGGGGTACAATGTGCTGGTTTCATATAAAATCTGAAATATTCTCATCAAACTGTTCAACGTAGCCTTCCTGGCATTTTCTTACTATATGTAGGCATTTGTATTCTGCATTTAGTAAGTTTCACCTGTACCCATTCTAAGATGCACCATAAGTGTGGTCCCACCCATTACCCTCCCTCCACCATAACCTCCCCCCTCCCTCTTCCTTGGCCCTTTCCCCATAGTCTTGTGCTATAGTTGGGTTATAGCCTTCATGTGAAAGCTATAATTTAGCTTCATAGTAGAGCTGAGTACCTTGGATACTTTTTCTTCCATTCTTGAGATACTTTGCTAAGAAGAATATGTTCCAGCTCCATCCACATAAACATGAAAGAGGTAAAGTCTCCATCTTTCTTTAAGTCTGCATAATATTCCATGCTATACATGTACCACAGTTTGCTAGTCCATTCGTGGGTCGATGGGCACTTGAGCTTCTTCCATGACTTAACAATTATGAATTGGGCTGCAATAAACATTCTGGTACAGATGTCTTTGTTATATTGTGATTTTGGCTCTTCTGGGTATAAACCTAGTAAAGGAATTATAGGATCGAATGGCAGGTCTATTTTTACTTCTCTAAGTATTCTCCAAACATCCTTCCAGAAGGAACATATTAGTGTGCATTCCCACCAGTGGTGTAGAAGTGTGCCCTTTTCTCCACATCCAGGCCAACATCTCTGGTTTGGGGATTTTGTTAAGTGGGCCACTCTTACTGGGGTTAGGTGATATCTCAAAGTAGTTTTGATTTGCATTTCTCTGATGATTAAGGATGATGAGCTTTTTTTTCATGTGTTTATAGATTGTGTGTCTGTCTTCTTTAGAGAAGATTCTCTTCAAGTCCCTTGCCCACTTTGAGATGGGGTCATGTGTTCTTTTCTTGCTAATATGTTCGAGTTTTCTGTGGATTCTGGTTTTTAAACCTTTATCAGAGGTATAACCGGCAAATGTTTTCTCCCATTCTGAGGGCTATCTGCTTGCTTTACTTACTATGTTCTTGGCTGTGCAGAAGCTTTGTAGTTTGATCAGGTCCCAGTAGTGTATTTTTGATACTGCTTCAATTGCCTGGGGAATCCTCCTCATAAAGTATTCACCCAGGCCCATTCTTTCAAGAGATTTCCCTGCACTTTCTTCAAGTATTTTTATAGTTTCATGTCTTAAGTTTAAATCTCTTATCCAGTGAGAGTCTACCTTAGTTAATGGTGAAAGGTGTGGGTCTAGTTTCAGTCTTCTACAGGTTGCCAGCAAGTTTAACCAGCACCATTCGTTAAATAGGGAATCTTTCCCCCACTGAATGTTTTTAATTGGCTTGTCAAAGATCAAATAACAGTAAGTAGCTGGATTCATCTCTTGGTTCTCTATTCTGTTCCAGACATCTACTTCTCTGTTTTTGTGCCAGTACCATGCTGTTTTGATCACTATC